>BSBM01000642.1:12712500-12715000 GCA_027924585.1 Larix kaempferi
GGAGACCTATATGGTGGCTTAGGATATTCATTAATGATGATCATTGATAATTGATTATAATGTTTATAGACCTGACTATGATATTTATTGATTGTGTTTATTGTGGTGTTGGTATTCCTTAATTATGATGATGTTCCTTCATACTTGACAATGGTTTGTGATTTTTAATGTGGTACATGAGACTTATACTAGATGATGTTGCATATGTATTATTGGAAAAGGCTAATAAATTGCATACATTGGACTATACTTCAAAAGTGGATAAATGAATGGCTAAAGAGAAGGGGGTGAATGCTTCTAGGGATTTAAGGGTTTAGGACTTAAGGCATAAGGTCTTAGGTATTTGGAATTTAAGGATTGTGGGTTAGGTTTTTTAGGAGTTAGGGTTGTGGGATTATAGGTTGAATGGTTTAATGGTTTAGGGGTTAAGGGATGTAGTGCTTTAGGGAGAGTGAGAGGTAGAGAGAGAGAGAGAGAGAGAGAGAGAGAGAGAGATGGGATATGAGATATGGGAGAGATAGAGATAAAGAGATCATGGATTTAAGGGGGGATAGGTAGCATCCCATGTCATACCTACAAGGGTCACTCCCGATGCAATGCCACACAGGATTTGAAATGTAAACATGCTTAGAGGGTGAAAGAAGAGGATTGAGACTTAAATGAACATTTCATAACTTAGGAGCTACGATATGGGGATGAAATTATTTGGGCCCTGGGCCCTAAATCATTTGTATATGAGTTTTTTTCACACCAAAGATGGCCCATAGGGCCTCAAACATTGGACTATACTTCAAAAGTGGATAAATGAATGGCTAAAGAGAGGGGGGTTAACGCTTCTAGGGATTTAAGGGTTTAGGAAATAAGGAATAAGGTCTTAGGTATTTGGACTTTAAGGATTGTGGGTTAGGTTTTTTACAAGTTAGGTTTGTGGGACTACAGGTTGAATGGTTCAATGGTTTAGGGGTTAAGGGATGTAGTGCTTTAGGGAGAGTAAGAGGTAGAGAGAGATAGAGAGAGAGAGAGATAGAGAAATGGGATATGGGATATGGGAGATATAGAGATAAAGAGATCATGAGATTAAGGGGGTATCAGTAGCATCCCACGTCATACCTGCAAGGGTCACTCCCGGTGCAACACCACACGGGATTTGAAATGTAAACATGCTTAGACGGTGAAAGAAGAGGATTGAGACCTAAATGAGCATTTCATAACTTAGGAGCTACGATATGGGGATGAAATGATTTGTGCCCTGGGCCCTAAATCATTTGTATATGAGTTTTTTTCACACCAAAGACAGCCCATAGGGCCTCAATTATGGACGAGTAAGGAAATAATGCAAAAAAAACCTCTCGTAAGTCCAACTTTCAAAAAAAATTGTAAGGGGACCCTGTATTTTCCCTAGGGGGTGTTGTGGTCACAACAGTGGGATAGATGAGCCATGAGTAGGTTTTGTAAAATGAAACAAGGGATTTAATCCCTAAATAACCCTCTCAACCTCAAGTGCCATGAACAAAACCTAAAAGACACAACATGATCCATCTATAAGGTGTCTTTGGAATCAAAGTTGAATGCGAGCATCATTACAATGTCTTGGGAATCATGTACGAGTATTAAACAAGAGCCTTTGTCAATAATATTTTCTTCTTGGGCATATGGACACCATTAGTTGTCCAATATAGATTATCCATAACATGCTTTATGCACTGTGGATGGTTTGTGGGCCCTTAACCCTAGTCTTGGTAGAAAAAAATCCTCAAGCCCTTGGCCATTGTTTATGGAGGGAAATAACAATCTTAGACCCGAAACATATTTTTTCAAGATCAAATGCAATGAATTCCTCCTCGGACTACCATGCAAGACCATGGATATTTTGCAAGGCCTTGAACAACGTCAAAGAATGAAAACAGGTTCCTTGAGATCTTATTGAAGCATAATGAGCTCAATTGAATTCCACATGAGCCTTAATTGAAACTTCTTGACCTCAAGCGTCGTCAATAACACATAGAATCCATGACACTAGCCCTCTACAAGGAGTCTTTTGCATATGAATTGAATATGGTTTCCATTACGATGTCTTGGGCATCAAGGATTTATCTTGTCTCCTTAACCATGGCTAGTGGAGGGAAACAAGAGCCTCCAACACTAACTCTTCCTTCTTAGGCACAAACACTGTGAAATAGTCCTTGGACCACCACATATGAAATCTATAGGGTGTTAGTCAACTTCAAGTGTGTTATGTGTGCCATGAATAGGTTAGTTGTGAACCAAAAATGGGTGTCAAGGTCTGACCAAGGTATAGGGACAACAAGAAGCTCCTCACGCCCTAAATGAAGCTTCTCAGGCTCCAGCACCATGAACAACACCTACAACTCAAGAAGCTTCTTAGGATACAATGTTGATTTCTTCTTCAAACCACAACACATAACCCTTGTGGGGTATCTCTAGCAAATGCAAAGGGATACATATCCCATGATTAGGATACATCGCATGCGTTAAACAA
>BSBM01000642.1:12720000-13005000 GCA_027924585.1 Larix kaempferi
TGAGTAGTTAAACACTTGGTATATACTTAGGAGTCGTATCACGGTTAACCCTTCCTGGTGTAGGTGAAGCATCCCACCTGCTAATATGTTACACAAATTAATTCCCAAAGTCACATCATTGTTCATCCTTCATATGGTAGGTGTACCATCCCACCTGCTAATCCAATGAGTGGCGTCAGGGGCATCCCAGTCCAACGAAGCCTCTGCCTTCTTATAGCATTGTCCTGAGCATGATCTTGGTCCCATTGATTCCTTCGCATCCAGGCAAGTTGTGCCACCGGGGCCTGAGTGACCCCATCTTTATCATTCACCTTATGTTGATATTCTTCCTGGTTCTTCTTTGCAACTAGCCTTAGGGTTTCTTCCTTTTCCCTCTTGAGGGCCTCTGCTGCATGATATCAACATACTTCCAGATAGCGGAATCAAGGGTCTTGTCACCTATGGAGAAGGCATCATTATGTCAGTGAAATTATCTCTATTAAGCCTCCTTTTCCTGTATTTGGCTTCTCTATCGATAATCCCCTAAGGTTTCTTGAAGGCCAATTCATCCTCGTCCTCCCTACGCTTCTCAGTAAATCCTTGAGCATTGGTTTAGGTGCAGTATAAAAGGCCAATTTGCGAGCAACTTCCACTACAAGGTCTTTCCCTTGTAGTGAGAGAGAGAGAGAGAGAGAGAGGAAGATCAACGAGAGAGAAAGAGAGAGAGATAGGTATATAGGGGGGAGAAGAGGGGGAGGAGGGTTAAGTAGAGAGAGAGAGAGTGAGAATATGAGGGTTAGGGGGAGAGGGGAGAATGATTAAGGAGATAGTGAGAGAGAGGGGAGGGGTAGGGGAATAAGGAGGATTAAGAAGAGATGGGATGAGTAAGAGAGAGATGATGATGGTTATTGTTAGAGATATGGATGTAGGAGGGATAGAGAGAAGGAGAAGAAGTTTAGGTAGAGGGGAGGGAGAGGGAGAATAAGAGGAAGCTCAGGTCAGTAGGGAGATAGAGGAGGATTGAAGGGGGGAGCAAGTGAAAGAGAGAGATATAAAGGGGTTGAAATGGGGTGGAGGGGAGGAGGGTTAGGGAGGGACAGGAACAGACAAAGGAGAGGAGTAGGATTAGAGTTAGTGAGAGGGGTGGAAGGGGGGTTGTAGATAGATGAAGAAGAAAACAAAACTACATTTCGAATTGGTAAAAAATGTGCGCACGCGTTACTAGCACGTACGCACTGTTTAGTGCGTACACGTTATTTATGCGTATGCGCTCTTAGTGTGTACATGTGTATTTAAAATAATGCGCACGCGCCATTTAAATTTCTAAATTTTGGTGGGCAACTCCTCTTCCACCAATGTGGTGGATGACCTGGACGCTTTGGTTTTAGGTTCGAGTTTCCAAACCAAGTGGCTTAGACTATGTTATAACAAAATACATCTTATTCTATAACTCCTTCTATTTCAAGCATGATTTTGCATATGCTACACTTGTCCACTGCTAATGAAATTGCACACACTTGTAGAACTATGTGTGTAGATTTCGAATATGTAATTTTTTATTAAATCTATTATTTGTTTCTATTTTTAATTAATTTTAATTGCACTAACGTCAATCTTACACAAAAAGTAGGCTATTTCTTTCATCTATAACTTTTGATTGGCTCACCTATTTTGAAAACGGAAAAGAACCCGCACAAGTAAACACAAAGACCTACATGCTAAAAAAAACAAAGTTCATTGATTATGTTAAGACCATGATGTCGGGGCCCAACACTCGACCTAGTCATTTTCGGGATTGGATAACTTCCTTAATTAAAAATAAATAAAAAATTAACATAAATAAATATGCAAAAATAGCATTGCACTAGAACGACCTATTATCTACGATTGTATATAATTTTTTTCACCAAATGCCACCATTTGCATACTAAACCTGGTGCCCAACGCAAACATATTAATTATGTTTTATTAAAAAAATAACATACCAAACTTTGGAGAACCCCATTTTTTGGGAGGTATGCTTAATTTCCATAAATAATAGTTATATATTCTGGAAGGTAATCCGATTGTCTACGTTTCATCTTCTTACGCCATATTCCAAAAAGTTGTGTAGGTAGCTCTAATATTGCTTTTTGACCTTCAAATTTATGTTTTTCCAGAAGTCCATTGTGACTAACGCATCATGAGTGGCCAACATTAGCTTGCACCAGCCCTACAATGGTTAACTCTTAGGATTTTCCTTTTTTTTTTACTGGTGATATGTCTGTAACACCGATTTTTAAGTTGTGACAGAATTGGGGAGTGGTTTTTTGGGGACCACCCTTAGTACTGATTTGGGTAATGTAGAGGTAAGCACAAGTGTTGAAATTTACTCTAATGAATCAAGCTCCCTGAATCTAAAGGCTATGGGTAATTCACCTCTTCTTTCTAATTTGAAGTTTGATTTCATATGTTCATCATCTGGTGAAGGGGCATCAATCTCTCTTAATAATCCCAAAACTGGCAAGGTTGGCCCTACTATTAGTCAAGTTCAAAAACCTCACTTCAATGGGGGACTGTAAGAAGGATTTTGTATTAGGTTTGCTAGAATACTTGTCCTAATATTGGAGTGGTGGTCATATTTGTACGATCACCTTGTTGGACGATCTTGTGTGGAATCTAAAGATGGGGGGTGGCACTATAGTCTTCATCCAAAAAGAGGTAGTCTTCTTCTGTTTTGGGTGGGTTGGGTGTTGAATCTCCTAAAGGACTATGAATTATTTCTTTTTGGATTGGTTTTTGATCATATGTTTCAAGTGTTATAGGTCTATCTTGTTTATTGTGATTTTTCGAAGTATTTGGATGGTATATAACTCTTACTTATTTGATAAAAAAAAATACCACAATTTGAAGTTGTTGCTTAGGTAATAGCCACATTACATGTTTATAAGATCTCCCCTAAAATCAAGGCTTTTTTGTCATGTCCCCATCCATCATTCCGACTATAGGATGGGTAGGGTATTTATGAATTATAGATTTATAAATTTTTCCCCGTGAGTCATAAATACAAATTCATTAATAATAAATGAATATGCATATGCAAAATACAAAAAAAAAACAGAAATAAAAATATATCCACATAGATACCATGTATAAACAAGCATATTCATTACAAGAAGAAAATAAAATCATTCCACATTCATATCTAAAGAGAATACTTATCTTTTAACAAAAACATTCCAATCATGGATGTATAAGAGTGATTTTCCACCCAACCATAAGTATCAGTTGTAGATACCACCCTCAAGCCTAGCTATGAGGCCACCATGGTGAAGGAAACACCTACATGCATCTCTCTCTTATACCAAAATCCATTTGCTCTTATTATTATACAAACTACCCATATTTGAGCATTTATAGGGATCTCACTAAGCCATCCCAACCATGGCACTCTTTTATACTACCCCACACAACACAAGGAAGCAATTTCCCTTCACTATTGCACAATTCTCCCAAGAAATCCAACCCTTATAGTGCTTACCAGTGTGTGTAGAAATATTCCAACCTATTATATGTTGTTGGAGAACCTCTTATAACATCAATCCATGGATTCTCAAGCATTTAGAAGTAACACAAAATAATGGGTAAAGGTTCCTATAGTTTCTAGCCTCTATGCTCACCAACAACCATCTATTTTCTCTAGTGTATATAATTCTCTGTTCACAATTCATTTTTTTTGTTATTTTTCAGTCTGGTAAAGGTAATGGAAATGGAATGAACAACAAGAGAAAAATTGTAACACATCCAATACCCTCAATAGCCTTTTGGGGTATGGGGTGTTGTTTGGTAACTAATCCTATGACTGGGAAGTTACCGAGGTCACCAACATACTATCTAAGACTTATAGAACCTAAGGCAATTGGAAAGCACACAACAAGATATTTCTTAATGAAGAAGAAATAGGTCTAATTAGTTAAGCAAAGAGTACCTTGAAGACTAGAAGGTTGGTCCAAGCTTGAAACCCTCAGTTCTCAATCTGTAACCTTGAGTAAAGAACTTGAAAATAAAAATACCCTCCTCAAAACATTTGTCTAAAGAGACATGAATAATCAAATATGAAACTCATACATAAACAAAGCATGAAAGATTCACTAGATTCAATTCACACATTAGACACAATTTTTTATGGGAAAGAAAAGTCTCTTTTATTGATCATATGAATGACAAAAAATAACTATACCTAATTTTGTAGCAGCACTAATGGAACCAAGTTTTGGGCTCTTGCTCCTCTCCTTTAGCATAAATTCCTCCAGCATTTCAATACTTTAATATTTCTCCCCCTATCCAATGGCCTTCCCCTTGTATTTATAGCAAGTTTGGGAAGATAGCTTTGAGAGGAAAGCAATTGGGGAAGGTATGAAAGTTAAAGAAACTTCCCTAACTACCCGAAATTTGATTTTTATTTTTATTTTTCATGATTTTAAGAGGAACCCAAGAGTATAAACCTAACAACATGTGGGTGACGCGTGAGTAGGATGCAAGCAAGTAGCGGATGCAACATTTTTTGGAAAAACCGCAAGTGGCCAGTGGATCACTCGCGAGTGACCTGTGAGATTTCAATTAGGGAGTAGTGGTTAGGTCCTAAATATGTATCACAAAAATGGTATGAACTGGAGAAACAATGAATGATCAAGGTCACATGCATCTATAGCAAATTAGGGCTCTTCAATCCATAATGTCCTTTTTTGTGAGCGACATTTCAGTGTCGTCACAGATGGAGAAGTTCCAATTTGATTGATAAAAGATGCCCCCTAATGTATGAGGTCGGAAGGGTAAATGATGGCCGAAATACATTACAAACAAGGAAGTAGAGGAGTGCAAGAGCCATAGAAACAGAGTTCCAATAGCATCTGAAATAGAAACAAGGTCAGTGTACAGTATAATCTTGACATAATGTCATGTTCAGAATGATAGAACACGATCTCCAATACATATGTGAAACAAATGTAATGTATCATGGCCACTAAAATACAAGCATGGATTCATGTCAAAAAATGGAGAACATAGCCATAACAACCGAACTAGATCTATGTCTCATGAGGAGCCAAAATGAGTAAGGCTCAGTCATGCGCAACATGGGAAATAAAAAATTGGAATAGAGTTATTATAGGCCCAAGGTCTTCAAACCAACCAGAAATACATGTACGAATCCTAAACCATGTGAATAAAGGATTTGGATTTGAACATGGAGGAGATCGTTTGATTACTGGTCAATAATTTAAACCATTAACAAACATGAGGACACCCACCAATGATGAAAATGGGATCGAAGGTACCTAGTACATTCTTACAAGTGTGAATAAAGGGTCTTGAAGTCGAACACTTGAAGAATCCATCGAGTAAAGGACATGATGTAATCCCATAACTCAACAATGAGAGGATTTGCCACTGATGATTGCAAATATCAAGGTACTATCTAGGACTCTAAGTCTGCTTCCCAGAGCAAAATGAGTTGAAGTCGATAGGAAGAGACCCGTGAGAAGGAAGAAATTAATGAATCCTTCATCATCTCACATGAGGAGCACTTGGAGATTGAGTTGAAATAAGACTGAGGATCTACTGACATAATGGATGGCCAACACGAGGAGTCAAGGTGAACTGCAGAATGGCCGATACAGGGGTAATCCTGGAACATTGAGCACCATATTAAAGTGACTTAGTCAGCTTGAACATACAAAAAACATGATATAATTTTGTTATGTAGGAGACACAACAAACTCTCCCTATGATCGAAAGAGTAACCAATCATAGGAGTAAACCACTATGGAATCAGGTTAAATCCTAAAGCCAAAACTAAGACCCATTAACTCAATACAAGTGTTTTGTTCAAGGAATAATTAGACTTGCTTCCATAATGTGAACGAATGACAACGAATTTCTTTTCCCTTCTCTTTTTAGGTGTCTTTTCATTTTTTGATGAGTATAAAAGATAAAAGTAAGCTCGGTAATACCTTTCTTGTTAAGTTTTAACAAGTCCAAGAAAGAAAAATCTAGATCTTCTTCATTTTGTACAAGCTCGAAGAAGAGAGAGAAGAATGCTTGATAGGGGTCCAACCATGTGTAATTTTATAAGTCCATGGGAGGGAAACTCATAACTTCCTTCATTGTTTTACAAGTTTGAATAAAAAATAGACTAATACTCGATAAGGTATTGATCCGTGGATTTTAATATCGAACCCGAATTTGTTCATGCTCGCCAATGTTTTCATATTTAAGGAGTCTGAAAAACTTAAACAATAACTCCATACACCTAATCGTGGATTTTAATATCGAGCCCGAGTTGGTATATGATCACCGATGTTTTCATATTGAAGGAGTCTGAAAAACTTAAACAATATTAACTCCATAAGGTACTTTTTTGTAGAGTTAGTCTCCTCACCCAAAAAAGAGTAAAAGTATACGAGAGAGAACTCTTCTAGCCATAATAGGATAGAGTATACATTTTTCATAATTAATCCACTAAGGTCTGGAAAAGGGGTAAACTTATACCTAAGTGGATGTCCGTTCAAATCCTTTAACGAGTCTGAAAAGGGACAAGTATACTCGACAATCTTGTCAATTTTAAGGAGTTTAACAAGAGCATAAAGGAAACTCCATAGGAATGTGAGTGTGATTAAAGGGGGTTAATCAAAGGTATACATTTGAAATGTATGTGGACCACATTATAAGTGAAAAGATCCCAAGGTAGAAAGTAACGACATGGGTACCAAAATGACATAGTGTGATATCTAAGGTAACCCATGTTAAGTAGGTCCTAACCATGGAAGAACACCGATGATGGAGGGAAAATGGAAGGTTAATGTTGCATTCCATGGTGTGAAAAGGGGTCCTAAGGCATAAAAAATGATAAGGTATAAATGCAATGCGGAAACCTAATAGACATTCCAAGAGAAGCCAACTCTTTTAAAGAGCACCAATGTGGACATAACCGTGAAAAACGCCTTTTTGTGCCATGACCTAGTAAAAACAACTTAATTAGTTATCAAGATTAATAAATATGACATAAAAAGGTTTAAAAACTATATATAGAGTGGGTAAAAATAAAAAATAAAACTACCATAAATAGTAAAAAGAGCCAAAATAACTCATTGTTACCATTTTCCAATCCAAGAGATCAAAAAATACCTATAACTTGTTGCGTTGCGTATGACCGATCTAGAGGACGATTTTCAATTCTGTCACTTGTAGGTAACTTCTATCTCTATGCTTTGCATTTTCATGTGCTTTTAAAAAAATTTAATGGATCTTTGAATTTTATTTTGGTTTCTAAAATTGGTTCTGCACACCCGCAGGTATCCCTGATTAAAGCTGTGGGTTTGAGAAATAACCAAGAGTATAGAGATCTTCACTCACGATTTGTGCCCGACTGTGCTAACAAGGACCCACGAGTGGTGCAACTTAAATGAAAAAAATCAATGCTCATGAAAAATAATGGTTGAAATGCAAAAATGGTGCTCACATGGAGGGAGAGGGAACATGAAGCAATGGATAGGGAGGCTATGAGGGATCCCTTGACTCTCACTGCCTTGCAAAGTTGTGGTATTTTGAAATTCTTCCGCACATCCAACATGAGGGCTCAACCAAACTTGCTCCAAAATTGAGTGTAGTTATGGGATCTCGTTCAAGGAGTTTTGAACCTTCAGGGTGAAACTTTATACATCACATTGGATGACATTTACTTCATAACTAGATTGTCCCGATGGGGAGAGGTTTTTAACCTCAAAGGCACATTTCAGGGTGTGGGGGCCTTGTCGGTGCAATACTACATAAACACATATTGCATGGCTGGAGCAGAGAAGAGTGGAAGTCAGGTGCCAATTGGGAAAATAGCTATCTTCCCACTGAAATTCATTTTGAGTACAATGAACAGTATAGGTGGTAGTGCTTCTCAACACTTATCTTCTCGCAGTTACATGAAAATTGGGGTGGAGTGCTTGCAGAATGTGATATTCAACTGGTGTATAGGATTGTTGGTGAACATGAAACACCAACTTACCAAGTGTATAACTGGTAAGAAGAAGAAATTTGGCTATGGGAGTATACTATGCACCTTATTTTTTGAGAGAGTTCTGAGCTTGACTCCAGGAGTGGCTCTCCCACCTGTTAACCCCCATGACCCCATAATGACTCGATGGGGTGAGATCTTCTTACGACAGGGAGGTGGAGACACTAGTACTTCATATGATGATGAGGAATTCTTGGGTTGGTGGAGCCGATAGGTTCTTGCATTTGAGAAGTTTCCTTATGCTGAGATGGACTTCCATGGTGACCCAGAACTCATGTTACTTCCAGGAGCTGCTTGGGGAGAGATGGGTACCGTTTTTACTTTTATTGTTATTCATTTTTTATATTTTTTGTTAAGAATATGTACATATGTTTTTGGTGAGTTTAAGTATTGACAACATACTTAGTGCATACATTGGACTAGTGAGGCCAACTAGACACCCAAGAGTGTTTGTACGACCAGCAGAGCCATGCGGAACAGAGGCCATGCTACGAACCATTGAAGGAAAGATGAGCCAATTAACTCATGATATTCCTACTTTTAGCATAGAGCACAATGTGCTTATGGATATGTAGGAGCATGTGGTGGGTATACCCCCTGCATGGATTAGGCTACTGTAGAAAGTATCTAGGCTAGTTGTTTGCTATAGAGAGGTTCTAGCAGAGGAGGCTGAGGCTCCTTCCTCTCCTTAGGGATATCTACAGTACTTTGAGGCTATTATGCCCAATTTTGTATATTTTTATGTATCTTTGACACAGATGGATACTCAAACTCTTTGATTTTTGGACTTATATATACACACACACACACACACACACACACACACACCTATCGATTATGTACATGTTTCTTTACGTGTGTGGTGATCTATTTTACTATGTATGATACAAATGCCAGTCAAGTATGTAGTTTGCATATGCATAAGATATTTTGTTTTGGTTCCTTGAAATGTGTTGATATAAAATGTAATAAAACTATCTTTTAAGCAATTTAACTTTAAAAAACTGACATAATAATAAAGAATCCCTAACCCGATACTCACTCGTAAACTGGAGTGCAACTAACTGAGAATCAATCCTAACTTCCAAACATGAAATGCTGTGGTGTAAAGCATCTCGGAGTAGCTCAATAACAACACTATACTCGGCCATATTGTTCATTGTAGGTCCTAGACAAGCACCTACTGATGAAACAAGCTGACACATAGATGAATAGTTCATCGAAGCAGCTAAGGAAAGATTACAAGTGTGATGACTATCACCATCGAAAAATCCTACAAACCACTTGATTTCCATCTGAAAACACAACCAGAGGCACGTAAGCAACACAAAAAGGATAAATGTACATTATTGTAAAACTATTTACAAGAAAAATTATATGTTTTAAGAATAATACTTCTTGAGGTAGAGCCCATTTCTAGGCCTAGGTAGCTTAAATCCATCATAATCAACCAATTCATATGACCCTTTTTTCAAACCCCTAGAAATGATATACTGAATGAGCCACATAGACTTAAATTTTCCTGCCCTAGGGGGTCTTTATCCTCGTCATAGAGAATAACAAGGTCTCCTTCGGGTAAAACCCTAGGATTAACAGACTTATCATAGTGACTCTTAACTCTCTTTTGATGTGCTTCATTCGTGATAAGTGCATCCCTGCGTTGTTCATCTAAATGTTCAATATCAAGCAATCGTTTTTCTAAAGTATAAGTTTCAAGTGAAAGTTGGATGGACAAATTTAATGATGGTATTTCACATTTAATAGGTGTGACTACCTCCAACCCATAAACAAGTTGGAAAGGTGAAAATACTGTAGCAGTCTTAACATTGGTACGATATGCTCAAAGAGCTAGATATAACACAATGGCCAATTTGACCTACTAGCATTAATAGTACGCTGGAGAATGGTTTTTAAAGTCTTATTAACTTCTTTGACCTGTCCATTCTCCAGTGGATAGAAAGGAGACGAATGCTCCTGTTTAAACCTTATCATAGTGGTCAACTCTGACATTATATTATTCCAAAAGTGTCTACCATGATTGGTAATAATATCCTTGGGAATACCGAACCTAGCAATAATTTGATTGAACACAAAATAAGTTGTGGTTTCACCATCTGCCTTCACAGTAGGCATTTCCTTTTCCCACTTAGTAGATTAGTCTACAACAATGATGATTTATTGATGCCCCTGTTGATGTATATGTAACTTCGGAATGTATTTCATATATATATATTTATTGTACCCTTATAAAAGATGTGTTATTCCTCTATAAGGAAGTGTCGTCATTTGTATTGACAAGTGTCGCAAGTAGATTAACTTGTCAATGGGTTATTAGACTACCTGATGTGGGTGTCAACCCGATATATATGTAACTGGGGTTATTAGGCTGAGTTAGACAAGTCATCCCCATAAGTAATTAGGCAGGTCAGGAGAAGTATAAATAGAGAGTCGGGATTCTCTATTTTGATCATCTCAGAACTCACTCTTCTCTCACTGGAAAAGTGGTGCACATTGAAGGAGGAGGATCAAGCTGCATAGTAGGAAACTATCTATTGTATTTGGTTGTACTTTGGTTGAGCCATTTCTCTATCTATCTCTGAGGAAGTTGAGGGGTTTTTCACCTTAGGGTTTTCCCCACGGAAAAATATGTGTGTCCATTGTCTCATCCTTTTGATTCTTGTGATGCTTGGCATGCTTGATATGATTGTTATGCATTGATATACTGTACATGTTATTCTCTCAGTAAAAATCCTATAGCATATTGAATTAATGCTCAAAATTTAACATGGTATCAAAGCTAACCTGAGAAGAACACACTGTGTAGTTGTGGAAGCTAGGGCTTCTTGTTTTTGGGTTTCTCTCCACATATTTTGGAAAATTAATATGATGGATTGACTCTCCTCAGCAAGGTGAATCTATCTATCCAATCAGAATTCAATTCTGAGCACTTTCAGTTTTGGCCCTAAAAATTAGGGTTTCCTCAAAAATAGGAATTTCTGAAATCTGAAGACACAGTTGGAAGATCCTTGGAAAATCAGAAGTTTGGAGCTTTGGTTCAAGATTTTTGGTTGTGTAGATATTCGAGAAACTCAAACCCTAATCCGGCACCAGATCTAGTTTTCAGCAATCAAGTGGTAAGACTTAAATCTTTTCGATTTCCATTTGAAGTACTCTTTAAGATGTATCACCACACCAAGCTTGAGGACAAGCTTGAAGGAGTTGATAACTTCCGAGCATGGAAGTATAGGATTGGGTTAATCCTTGAAGAGAATGAGTTGGATACTTATATAAGTGAAGAGGTCCCTGTCCCAGAGGGAGAAGAGGCTAAGGCTCTTCACAAGAGGAATTTGGTTAAGGCAAAGAGGATCATTGCTAATTCTATTAAAGATCATCTCATCCCTCATGTGTCATACCTAAAGACACCAAAAGAGATGTTTGATTCCTTGACCAAACTATTTGAAGGCAAGAACATAAATTGAAAGATGACCCTAAGGAATCAATTGAAGAATATCAAGATCCAGAATGCAGAGACTATCTAGTTATATTTCTCAAGGGTCTCCTAGATAAAAGAATAACTTGAAGTTGTGGGTGAAGATATAGAAAATGGAGAAGTGGTGATGACCACTCTTAATGGCCTCCCTAGGTCATGGGATTCCTTCATCCAAGGAATTTGTGCTACAAAGAAACTTATCTCTTTTGCTAGACTGTGGGAAGAATGCTCACAGGAAGAAGCTTGAATTGTAGCCAGAGAAGAGAAGATGGGGAGTGAAGACCAAGCACTCATAGCTCACTCCAAAAGACATGGTGACAAGAAAGCTCACCATCATGGAAAGAAAGGAAAATATCATAATCAAAGAGGTAGTCCCAGACATCGAAGGGACATGACCCATGTCCATTGCTATACATGTGATGATAAGGGACACTATGCCAAAGATTGCCCTAAGAATAAGAAAGAGGGTAATCACAAGAAGAAGAACTTCAAAAGAAGACATCATGCTCATGTTGTAGAGGATGATGAACCTCCCAGGAAGAGGGCTAGAGAAGATAGTGAAGATTCTTCAAGTGATGAAGAATATGTTTTGATTTATGCTCTCACCGGAACCATTACTCATGGAAGTAATGATTGGCTCATAGATAGTGGGGCTTCCAAAAATATGACAGGATTCAAAGAATCCTTTGTGAATCTATCTGAACATGATTCACCCCACAAGGTGAAGCTTGGAGATGACTACCAGTATCCCATAAAAGGGAGTGGTGAAGCCTCATATCAACTAGACTCTATAAAGTCTATGAAGATGAAAGATGTACTCTATGTTCCAAGTCTCAAGAAGAATCTACTCTCAATATTTGCATTGGATGCAAAAGGCATGAGGGTTGCATTTATAGACGGCCAAGTCCTAATGTGGCCTAAGGGTAAGACTATAGATTATGCAGTTGTGATTGGAGAGCAAGAGGGAGGATTGTACAAATTGAAGGGGCATCCAGAACAAGCCATGGTCCATGATTCTATAGAGCCAAGTGAACTTTGGCACAGAAGGCTTGCACACATGCATTACAGGGCATTACCAATTGCAATTAAAGCGGTAGAAGGTCTTCCTGAAATCCAGACAAAGCATGAAGGCATTTGCAAAGGTTGTGCAAAGGGAAAGAATACAAAGAAGACATTTCCAAGGAGTGAAAGCAAGGAAAAAATAATCTTGGAGATTATCCACTCTGATGTATGCGGTCCCATGTCATCCAATTCTCTGAGTGGGTATGTATACTATGTCTCCTTTATTGATGTTTTCTCTAGGAAGACTTGGATCTACTTCTTGAAGAACAAAGATGAAGTGTTTAACAATTTCAAGCAATTCAAAGCCTTGATAGAAAACCAAACTGACTTGAAGATCAAGATCTTCAGATCTGATAATGGCGGAGAATTTACTTTAGGAGACTTCAAGAAGTTATGCAATGATTCAGGGATTAAGAGGGAATTGACTACTCCTTACAATCCACAGCAGAATGGGGTTGCTGAGAGAAAGAATAGAACAATCATGGAAGCAGCAAGGGAAATGCTTCATGACCAAGACTTACCTATGCACTTATGGGCTGAAGCAGCAAGGACAGCTGTATATGTGCAGAACAGAACACCCCATAAGATACTTGACAACAAAACACCAGAAGAAGTGTTCACTGGTAAGAAACCAGAAGTGAGCCATCTCAGAATATTTGGTTGTCTAGTATACACTCACATCCCAAAAGAGAAAAGGTCAAAGTTGGATCCTTCAGGAAAGAAGGGTATATTCATGGGTTACAGTGAAAGCTCGAAGGCTTACAGAATCTACTTCCCTGGATTCAAGAAGATTGACATCAGCAGAGATGTAACTTTTGATGTAAGTTCAGTTTACCACAAATCGAGAAAGACACCTGTTGAAGACAATGAAGAACCCAGAATATCCAGAACACAAGACACCACAATGAATGAAGCAGTTCCTAAAGAAGATCGAGAAATGGAAGATCCACAAGAACCTGTGGATACACCTCATGAGAAGAATTCTCACAAGAGGAAACCTACATTGGCTAGAGAGCTCATCCAAGATGCAAAGAGATTTGGAATTCCAGAAGAAGAACACAGAGAAAGAAAAAGGACAAGGTCACATACTAGTTATGTTGCTTTACTCTGTGACATCATGGATAAAGAACCTTCCAGTTATGAAGAAGCTGCAGAAAAGAAAGAGTGGAAGGATGTTATGATCGAAGAATACCAATCTATTATGAAGAATGATGTTTTGGATGTGGTCCCAAGACCAGATGGGAAGTCTATGGTAACTTCCAAGTGGATCTATAAGGTTAAGCATGCTACAGATGGTAGCATTGAGAAATACAAAGCTAGGTTTGTAGCTCGTGGCTTCTCCCAAAAAGAAGGAATTGATTATGAAGAGACTTTCGCTCTTGTGGCCAGATACACTTCCATTAGATCAGTACTTTGTCTGGCTGCAGTAATGAAATTGAAGGTACACCAGATGGATGTCAAGACTACTTTCTTGAATGGTGTAGTTGAAGAGGAAGTGTATGTGGAGCAGCCACTCAGGTTTGAGACACATGATAGAGGAACACATGTGTGCAAACTGAAGAAATCCCTGTATGGTTTGAAATAGGCACCCAGGACCTAGTATGGCAGGATAGATGGCTTCTTATCCAGTTTGGGCTTTACCAAGATTAAAGCAGATTCCAACCTTTACTACAAGGTTGAGGAGGGTAATCCAGTGATTCTACTATTGTATGTGGATGACCTGTTTCTGACAGGTGAGGATAGACTGATTGCCAACACGAAGGGGAAGCTAGCTGCCGAGTTCGAGATGAAGGACTTGGGTATGATGCACTATTTTCTTGGTATGTAGGTGTGGCAAAGTGTAGATGGGATCTTCCTTGGACAAGGGAAGTATGCAGTAAAGATCCTGAAGACCTTTGGGATGATGGACTGCAAGGCCATGGCCACACCTATGGCATCGAACCTGAAGCTTTTGTGTGATGCTTCTTCTAAGCAGGTTGATGCTACAATGTATCATCAGATGATTGGGTCCTTGATGTACCTGACGAATACGAGGCTAGACATTTTCTTTGCAGTGAACACCTTCAGCCAGTATCTGACAGATCCGAGACATGTTCACCTGATAGCTGCAAAGCATGTTCTGAGGTACCTAAAGGGTACAGTGGATTACGGGCTCAAGTATGAGGCGAATCAAAAGTTTAACCTAGAGGGTTATGTTGATTCGGATTGGGCAGGCAGTGCCATTGATCGGAGGAGCACTTCGGGGTGCTGCTTCAGTCTGGGATCAGGTGTGATCTCTTGGTTTAGCAGGAAGCAGTCCTGTGTGGCACTGAGTACAGCTAAAGCAAAGTATGTCGCAGCTTGTTCAGCTAGTTGTGAGGCAGTATGGCTTAGGAAGCTACTGTTTGATTTGTTTGATCTCCAGTTTAGTGCTAGCTGTATATATTGCGACAACTAGAACTGTGTGAAGTTGTCAGAGAACCCAGTGTTCCATGATAGGTCGAAGCACATTGAGATCAAGTTCCACTACATCAGGGATATGGTGCAGGGGAGCTGTGAAGCTCCTGTATGTTGCAACAGACGAGTAGATAGCCGATGTGTTGACCAAGCCGCTTGCCAGAGTGAAGTTTGAATACTTCAGAGGGAGACTTGGTGTACTTCAGATCGAGATGCCTTCCATAGGGAAGTGATGAAGTCCAGAGACACAGATGCACACTGGGCCATTCTTGCATGGTGGTAGGTTGGTCCTCCCATGGCAGGATGTAAGGGCCAAGCCATTCTTGCATGGTGGTAGGTTAGTCCTCCCATGGCAGGATGTAAGGGCTGGGCCATTCTTACATGGTGGTAGGTTGGTCCTCCCATGGTAAGATGTAAGTGCTGGGCCATTCTCACATGGTGGTAGGTTAGTCCTCCCATGATGAGATGTAAGTGCTGGGCCATTCTAACATAGTGGTAGGTTGGTCCTCCTATGGTGAGATATAAGTGCTGGAGCCTTTCCAACATGGTGGTAGGCTGGTCCTCCCATGGTCATTGATGTAAGTGATGTGCTATTCCGACATGGTGTTAGGTTGGTCCTCCCATGTTCGTTGATGTAAGTGCTATTAGCCTTTGCTAGATGGTAGTAGGTTGGTCCTCCCATGTTGGTGAGTGTAAGTGTTGTGTGTGTGCATCTGGGTTGTGCTCCGTGGACTTGGTGGTGATCTGAAGACATTGATGTGACAGTTTGGTACAAAGGTTTTGCAGAGGCATATAATCAGTCCTGAGATGCTCTTGCAGGTTTTGCCGAGGCAGTGTAATCAGTCCTGAGAGATCTTACAGGTTTTGCAGAGGCAGTGTAATCAGTCCTAAGGTGTACCTACTTGATGGCTTGCTCGCAGATGATGATGATGATCAGGTTGATCATGTGATGATATACATCAGTTGGATGTATGGTGAGTATCAAGTGGATACTCTATGGTCGTGGACAGGTTGTGCAGTGGCATGTAAAAGATCCTGAGAGATTCGAGAGGTTGAGATGTGTGCTTGTAAAAGGCCTGGGATGCTCTTGCGAGGTTTTGCAGACACACGTGATGAGTCCTGAGTATTCCACAGTATGACCAGTGATGATGAAGACCTACAGGTGGTGGGCCTACATCCAGTATGAAAAAGGACTGGCTCTGTAGAACTTCCTATGACGAGTAGATTCGGAGATTGGACAAGATAGCAACAGCTGTGATGATAACGATGATTTGATGCCGATGATCCAGAGAAGAAGACTTGTGCCCGATGATCTATGTCAAGAAATAACTTCCTAGTTAAGAGGGAGTGTTGATGTATATGTAACTTTGGAATGTATTTCATATATATATATTTATTGTACCCTTATAAGAGATGTGTTATTCCCCTATAAGGAAGTGTTGTCATTTGTATTGAAAAGTGTCACAAGTAGATTAACTTGCCGATGGGTTATTAGATTACCTGATGTGGGTGTCAGCCCGATATATATGTAACTGGGGTTATTAGGCTGAGTTAGACAAGTCGGCCCCATAAGTAATTAGGCAGGTCAGGACAATTATAAATAGAGAGTCGGGATTCCTATTTTGATCATCTTAGAACTCACTCTTCTCTCACTCGAAAAGTGGCGCACATTGAAGGAGGAGTATCAAGCTGCATATTAGGAGACTATCTATTGTATTTGGTTGTAATTTGGTTGAGCCATTGCTCTTATATCTCTGAGGAAGTTGTGGGGTTTTTCACCTTAGGGTTTTCCCCACGGAAAAATCTATGTGTCCATTGTCTCATGCTTTTGATTCTTGTGATGCTTGGCATGCTTGATATGATTGTTATGCATTGATATACTGTACATGTTATCCTCTCAGTAAAGATCCTATAGCATATTGAATTAATGCTCAAAATCTAACAGCCCCTGATAGAAACTAGGTTGCAAGTCATGTAATGCACCCCCCACTTGGTGAAGGGACCTACTATGATGATGGGGTATAGGGGAGTAGGGTGTGCTTGCATATTTTTGGTGAATATCTAACAAGGTTGACAACATTTCATGGCTTCCACACAATTTTTTAAGATGATAGGCCAAAAATAACTGGCACGCAGTATTTTCTAGGTTGTTGCGAATCCAAAAATATGACCCCCACATGATCCACTGTGGGCATCATTCAATACTAACTCGGCTTCTTCCAAAGTCAAACACCGTTGTAAAATGGAGTCTATCCCTTGTATATATAGTGTATCAGTGATTATGAGGTAGTTTTTAGCATGATGTCATAGTTTTTGTCGTTCTTCCCTAGAAAAAGTTGTTGGGAATCTCAAAGTCTGGAGATAAATCAAAATATCTCCATGCCATGCATCCGAGGTCAAAATGATAAAGATATGTTCATCAGGGAATGGAGTATCTTCCGTGTTAAATTATTCACCACTAAGAAACTCAGATATGAGTTATGTGAATACTAAGGACTTTTTTTACTTAGTGAATTGAAAAGTGAGATCGAACTATTGGAGAATAATAATCCATTTATTAAATTTACCCCCGATTATGTGTCAAGTTAAAACATATTGAAATAGATTGACATCCATAATTACTATAGTAGTTCGCAATAAAATATAATGGCGTAGTCTTTGAACGGCATACACAGTAGCAAGTTCCAAATTCTCAATGTGTGAATATTTCAGTTCAGGTTTTATTAAAGCATGATAAATTTAATAGATGACGTGCTCTTGGATCTTATCATCTTGCTGAACCAAAACTATGCCAACTGTGGAATCGGATGCAGCCAGATATAAGATAAAATCATGCATGTAATCTGGTGAACTTAACAAGGGGGATAATAATAGTGATTTTTTGAAATCTTCAAAAGAGTTTTATGTAGCCTCATCCCACAAGAATGGAGTGTCTTGGTTAAGTAAATGCATGAAACCTTTGGTTATTTTTGCACAGTTGACAATGAATTGTCTGAGGAAGTTGGACATACCGTGCAGACTCTGAAGTTGTCTAACATTACGAGGAGGAGGCAATTTGAAAATCACCTCTACTTTTAATGGATTGACCATGATCCCTCTACTGGACACGATGAAACCCAACAATAGTCCAGAATCGACACAGAACACACATTTATTGGGATTCAAACGAATTTTGTATTGTCTGCATTGCTTAAACAAAAGTCGTAAATGTTCTGGATGATCTCTTCTCTTTCGATATCGTGTAGATAGATCATCCAGGTACGATTCAACTATATGTTTGATATCGTGAAAGAAAAAATTCATTGCTCGCTGAAAGTTGGCTCCAGCATTTTTCAATCCAAATGAAATATTCTTATATGAATAGGTACCCCAAGGACATATAATTTTTTTTTCTGTTAATCTTGAGGTTTGATTTGAATCTTATTGTACCCCAAAAATCTATCCATAAAGGAAAAGACTTCGTTACCTACACACACATCTATGTTCTGATCGATAATTGGCGTGGGGTAATTATCTTTGGGACAACATTTATTAAGATCCCTGAAATCAGTACAAACTTGTATGGTACCTTGTTTCTTGTCAATCGGGACTGAGTTAGAAACCCATTCCATCATGTCGATAGGATAGATAAATCCGGCTTTGAGGATCTTTTCAACCTCAACCTTAACAATTGCGTCCTTTCGTGGATTGACTAGACAAAGTTTCTATCGAATCAGTTTCACATTTGGATACATTTTGATCTCGTGTTCAAATATGGACGGCTCGATTCCTAGAATATCCTCATATGACTAGGAAAAGATGTCATGAATTCTTTAAAAAGGTCGATATACAAGTGAATCTCTTCAGGATAACAGTTTGCATTGATGAAATTTTTTTCCACGATATTTGGTTTGGTGGAGATAATAATCAAAATGGTTTCCGATATTTTATCCATGTTATCTTCATAGGAAATCCTCTTTTTCTCTAAAGGGTTAATGTATAGATCAACATTTCCACCAAGTCTCACAAAAAACTAAGCATTCTCAATCCTGTTTAGGTCTAGAAGAAAATAATATCTATGATGCATGTGTTCCCAAGGTTGATCAAGACCTATCATTGATTCCATAATAGCTTCATCTAATGGTAAAACAATGTCTAAAAAGTCAAAGGAATGAGTAGAGTCTACCACCCATGCAAGCGTGTAATCTACATCTGACTCCTTCTAGACTAAAGGAGTCAAGATAAAATTTATTGCAGAATATCCTGAAGTTTGATAAGTCACTTATGCTACAGATAGGGGCACAACTGGCTCATTATGAGTGGGTAAGATACAATGATCAATTTCTTTAATAACTATAAATACCTCTTTACATGTTGAAATGGTGTTTTGAAAACTTGGCAAACCAATGTAATTCATGGGAGCAGGAAAATCGAAAGTTCCCATAAGTGATGAATACAATCCTACTCCCAAAATCTCGTTAGGAGGTTGAGTCTGATCAATCATCAGAATATTAGATTCCGAAGAGGTCACATTATTTTTTTGGGTGAAGGAAAGCTTATCAATTGTGACAATATTTCCTTCATGAGGGAACATCAATACCCAAAAAAGGGACAAGGGGATAGCTTCCATTGCGTACGCCCAACTTCTTCCTAACAACAAATTATAACCAATAGAAGCATCGACAACCTCAACCTATACCGACACTAATTTTCCCGCTAACTGGATCTCAAAAGAGGGTAGAATCCCATGTGGATGGAAATATCTTCCATCAAAAGTGGTAAGCAATGTGATTGAAGGGACTAACTTAGGGGAGCCTAAAGCTCACCAACAAGAAATGGAAATTACGCACGTAGATGCACCTTCATCTACCACTGTTCGTCCAATGGTTTTAGAACCATCGATTACTTCAATATGAAAGGATGCATGATATAGAAACTAGGGTTTGATGTCAAGCTTGCCAAACCTTTCCAACATACTCGATGAATCCACACTTCCTATTGCCGCTAGAAGCTCATTTCGTTGTGAAGGACAAATTTTCAAGAATTCTAGAGCAGACATGGCACATGGAGTTTGGGATAAGTATTCTACAACAGATTAGTTTGGAGTATCCCATGCATTAGAATTGTGTGATGCAGGCTTATAGACACCCTTTGGTATCTTATGCATAGGATACGAAGGTCTCTCAATGTGAAGAGGAGCATATATTTCGAGAATGTCCTCTTTTTGTGGCAGTTCTGGGGTATAATTTCCTTCTCTTGTTTGTAACAAGGTATCTAAGATAACCATGTTTATATATACTTATCATACAGGACAAGCCCATGGGTGCCCTCAACACTAGAGATTCCAGAAGTCACGTTTTGTCCTTTGGGAAAATGATCCTTTAGGACAACAGGTTTCTTTAGTTGCAAAAAATTTTGGGCTTCATCGATCAAGGGGCATTGGTAAGTCAAGTGATCTTCCTTGCAATGTTTACAAGGGAATTTCACCTTATTCTTTTCTTTTTTTCCCCCCTCATCACTTTCGGTGGTTTTGGGATTATGTTTATTACCTTGCCCTTCTTTCCCTTTTTCTTTCCATCGGGCTGGCGATAACCCTTTTGGTTTGACTGCACATTTTGTACAATAGTCGTTTGAGAAGTAGGAGTGGAAACCATAGTTTCCTCCACTGTAGAACGCTTCGTAGAAATCTCATGAACTTGTTTGGACAAATCCTCTACAACGGATGAGTTGACTAAACCTACAATGCCATCAACATGTGGTACAAGTTTGGGTTCACAAGGATCAATGTTTGACATTGGCACATCAGGAATGATTTCATAAAGAATCCCAGACTGAGAATAAATCAGATCTAACTATTGGGTTCTTAGGATGGCTTCCTCCTCTGAGGTAACCCCAGAAGTCGAAACATCCTTGGAGATGTAAGGTAACATTGATTTCAAAAACCACTATAATAGGAATTATGGGGGTATATCAGCTTTAATGAGCCTCTTCCTTCTTCTCCACTTTGAATATGGTCAGATATGTGAGTGGATTTATTCTGCCTAAATGTAGACAGAATATCCGTGCCGACATCATACAGAACGAAAAGTTGGAAGTGATTCAAAAATACTGTCACCAAATCGTAGAAGTTGTGATAAGTAGCAGATGGTATTTCAATGTACCATTTAGTTGTGACATTGGTAAAGGTTCTTTGAGAAAGCCTCAACAATACCGAATCATCGTTTAGCGAATTAGAAGAACACCATAAGTGAAATGTTGTAATGTGGTCCCCTGGATGTTCTCCAGTCTTGCCTTCAAACTTGGGGATGTCCTAAGGAAGCTTGGTTGGAATAGGAGGCCAGGTAAGGTCATGATGCACGGGGTCATTCATAATTTGAAAGATCTAGAAAGTTTAACGTTTCCAGAAATGGTAATCGGGGCCTAGCCGATGGCATATGATTTTGGGGATTCAGGTAGGGAAAACTACCTGAACCTTAACTCCCATAAGTCTCGTTGGGGTTTCCCCCGACCATCGGTTGTGATGCAAAATCATTTTGAAAGGTGCTCCATTTGTAATCTAGTGGATTACTCCCTTGAGGTCCACTCCATTTAGGCTGAGTATAAATACCTCCAACTGAAAAATGAGTTGAAGTGTATGCAGTACTACCTCCTCCACTAAAGAGTGAAAAATGAGTGTTCCCTACAAGTGGATTAGATTTTTTAAAAATCGATGATTGCAAACTATAACCTATGAAGGGGTTGGAACACAGTTTTGGAACTCACAAACTATGCAATGGAGGGAAAATGCATCGAGCCTACAAATTGTGTTGAAGGAGCAATATGTCCTCCATGCCAAGGGAATCCATGAGTAAAAGGAGCAGAAATAGTAGGATTAGTTTGGAAATTGTGAAGGAAAGGGGATGACGTGGACGATACCATAGGTATCCCAGTGAAGGGAACGTTGGAGGAACCAACAGTTGATCCAAAGGGTATAGAAGTTGAAGCAATCTGAGTGCTTGATTACCCTAAGGATCCTGTATTAAATTTCAATGAAGTGATCATAGCAGAAGACATATGCAACGAGCTAGGTACCAGAATGTTCACATGAGGAGGAGAAACTCCTCTCGGCATAATGGTAGATGTCGGAGTGTGTGGACCTCTTGATCTGTCCCCTACATGGTCCATGGTCCATGGATGAAATACGATAGTCTAATTTAGTTCTCAATAAGTGGTATAATTTTTATGGCCAAATCTTTATCAACATGGGTAAAGTTTAGAACAATTTGGCACAAATATTCTAGTAGAAGGACACAGTAGAGCCTTCCACTCTTGAAACTCTATAGCAAAAAAATCGCATTGAGTAGAACCATTTAGTTGATCTTCAAAAGAAACAGGAATAATGGGTTGCTTAGGAATAGACCGCAAAGACAGAATTTGACCCAATTGCTTCTCATATCGAACAACTACTCCTTGCTTCTAACAATCAACACCTGCTCTTGGGATCAGACCTACATAACATTAAACATCTCTCTATTACTGAAAATTTAGTCGGGTATCTGATCTCACTGCTCTGAGTGTGGACATGCAAACAACTTCACATACATGGGAATATTTCAAACGACGCCTCGCCCTCTCATCTCCAGCCATTATTGAAGCATGCATTCATCTTGATCCATTAGCTACTTCAGCCAATTTGTAGCCATAACTAGAAGCAATATACAATTTTGATCCAGGTTTTAGTTAACTCCTCGGTCTCTTCGGGACAAAGAAAAGTTTTGTTGGTGGGGGAGATGTTGGAGGAGCCTAGTCGACTAGCTGACGAGGTCCTCCGATCGACCACTACCGGGTCGGTCCTGTGGAAACAATCGGTCCGTTAAACCGACCTAACTACTTTGTAACTAAATAACTGATTGTAAAACAGTATATATAGGCTCGTGAGGCATGATTCAAGCAAAGTACCATTACTTTTGTACATATTCTGGCTTCGATATAATATAATTGTTGCTTTTGTTCCCTTTACTTTGGTATCTTCTCTTGTATAATGATCTGAGTGCATTATCTTCTACCGTTATGCGATTTATATTCCATGTGACCCCTTAGATTACAACAAGTATCATATGGTGGAGGGAGCGAAGGAAGAACAAATCCCTTCTAAAGTGTTGTAGCAAAAATAGGTTTATGTTAGAAGTCCTCAGGGTTTGATAAGAAGATGTAAGGATTTCCTCGTCTAGGGGCCACATTGCAAGAAAATAGGGTATGTAAAACATTTTATGTAAGGTAATGACATTTATACTGCATAAGGTTTCAGAAAGGCTGGATGAAAGAATATATTTCTTACTTGGGAAATATTGTGTTGAGCACCAAGTTATGAACTCTGGGAAATAAATTGAGCAGGGGAAAATAGTTCTAGCAAGGTTGGATTCCAATAAATGATAAGGGTCTTGGTATACACTTGGCATTGATTGGGTTTCTTGGATAGTAAGGTTTAGGCCTCAACCGGTAATTATGGTATCATAGATGCTAGCATACTTGTCATAAATGTGTTCGTCACCGGTAAAAATGGATTTATGCAACTTGGATTTGGACTTCTGATCCATTGGTGGGTACAATTTTAGCTAATAGGGTAAATGGTTGTATAGGTTTTAGTAGGGAAAATTAGGGTTAATTACTATTTAATTGATGGTAAAAACAAGCAATTGGGTAAAGGATTTATGCATTAAATACCCATGTAAAACTTGATGGTGTTTTGGTACTTCTGGCTGCTGAGATTCAATGTAAAGGTACAAACGTTGGTACACTGCACTTCTTCTTCAAATAGACTAGATAACATTTAAAATTGAGTTTTTCTCTTTTAACGAATCCCTATTTGAATTTTGGGACATTTGGAAACTTTTCATTTAGCACTCTTCAATGATTTCATGAGGTCAATGGGTCCTAGCTAACACGTGTCTATTGGAGAGGGACTGATGTGTATGCCATTGTATCATTTTTTTTGGCATGGATATGTTGTTGATTAATAGCTATGGGAGGAAACCCAGGTGGTTTCCATGGGCAATAAATCCCCACGAGCTTGGCAGTATTGCAAAATATATTTGTGAGGAATTTCCAATCAAATCTCACCACTTGTCCTCAATGGTGTTTGGTGCAAATCCTCCTCAGGGAAAAAGAACATGGGTGCATTTTTCCAACATGATATCAATGTGAGCCATTGATTTAGCAACTACCTTTTCAATTATCTTGATGCTTCCCTTTACATTTCTCTCACTTTCCCAGCATTTTATTACTCTCGATTGTTGATCTTATTTAAGATCGATGATATTCCACTCGACTCCCTTTAGCGCTCGGATTTCAACCTATGGTCATTTGCTTTCTCCTCCACTCATCGTTTAAGTGCTTAGGCCCTTATGTAGCCTTTAAGCTTGATCTCTTCATGGATTGGAGAACCCAACCTTCCATATTTTTCCATTTTGAAAGGTTAAAAGCCTTGTAAAACTGCTATCACTAGCATATTACACTGAAACAATTGCCTTCATTGCAAAAATAAACACCATCAAAACCATAATTTCTCTTGTTGCATATTTTCAACGGGAAATTCACTAAATGTTGTCAAGTGCGGTTTTTTAAATGGTGATATTCATGAAGAAATTTAAATGATACAACCACCTGATTTCATCACCTTTCAAAATTCAAGTTTGGTATGCAAGTTGAACAAGTCTTTGTATGCTCTTAAGCGGGGACCTAGGGCTTGGTATGAGAAAATTGATACTCATTTCTTGAAGAATGGATTCAGTCAATGTCAATCTCATCCAAATCAGTATGTAATTATTTGAATATGATGTCCTCATTGTTCTTTAAGTGGATGATCTAATCCTCTTGGGAAGCCAACATTCCTAAATCCTAGAATTGAAGAATGACCTTAAGAACCATTTTGAATTGATAGACTTAGGCCTCTTTCATTATTTTCTAGGTCTTTAGACCTAACACATGGATGATGGGATTTTTCTTTATCATCCTAAATATGCTTTGGATTTTCTATATTGGTTTCATATGAGTGATTATAAGCCTTCATCAACACCATTTCAGACAAGGGTGAAATTAATTATTCAATTGTGGCACTCCCCTTGTTGATGCCACACATTATTGTCAAGTTGTTGGGAGTTTGATCTATCTAACATAAAGTAAACCTAATATATTTTTTGTTGTTAGCATGGTCTATCATGGTCTACATGTTTATGAAAATTCCTCATGTCATCCATTGGAAAGTGTTAGGATATCTCATCATTCAGTATGTACTTTTACATGCACTCTACATGCATTGCATGCATCCGCATGCTGCCCAGTCATCATTTTGGAACCTCCAGCACCGAGTCCCTAGTCTTCCAGCACTTGGGAGCTACTTTCCACTCAAATTTAGCCCTCCTAGCCAATCATGCGCCCACTTCTCACCTTCCACTGCAGAAGGGCACATTTTCTCACCTACCAGTCTAGTTCACTTCAGTTAGCCACCAATCTTTTCTTGATTTGAGGCTAGACTGACTCCTCACTACTGCTATCACTCCGATTGACCTCTGATGAGACTTGACTACCTATTCTGTGTGCAGTTAACTCCTCATGCGCCCTCCACTGAGCTTCCATCCCTACATTAGTGCCACTTACCATAAGTTACACTTATTACACTCAGTTAGACTCAGTTAGACCCAGTTAGACTCAGTTAGACCCAGTTAGACTCAGTTTGACACCTGTCTGACAGTGACTTGTGCATTGATGACCACCACTGATTGATGATGAGGACTCCTAGTTGGAGCCAGGCTACACCATGCAGTATATTCGAATGACCTCCTTGGCTAATTCGAATTGAACACTCATTGTGACAGTATTGTATTGTAATTCTACTATTATGGATGATAGAGCATTGATGCATCTCTCTTGCACAGTTTTTACTCCAATTTGTTTTACATCATTGTGATTGATATTCTTGTTCAATAGATTTGTTGTGACTAATTTTACATGGTATTAGAGCCATTGCAGGGACAAGATCTCTCTCCTATAGGTGTTCTACATGAAGATTTGAGTGAATTTGCTCAAAATTACTGAAGTTTTGGCATGAAAGATCTCATGTGCATGCAAAGCAGAAAATACACTCCAATCCACTCCAAAAGCTTGATTTTTCCACATAATTCCTGGATTTGATACATTGGATCCATTCAAGCTTGCTTGATCTCCAATCCCAGGTGTGATGCAACTCTAAAAGGGTGGATTGTTCGACCTTATTGTTCTTGTTTTGATTGTGATTTGCAGGATAATCTTCTCCATCAAGTGCATTCGCTACCTTGTGATTTGCAGGTTCTCCTTCATCAATTGCACTCGTTTTCAATGATGGATTCCACTTCTTCAAAGCCTATGCTAACTCCTTTCAATTATTTTTATTGGAAAGATGACATGGAGATAATATTGTGCTCAAAAGGGTTCTATAGAGCCACCATGGGCCTCAAATTGGAGCCAAACACTCTCATTGAAAAATCAAAATACTTCAATAAGCTTGATGAAGCTTATGGTCTTCTTTTCCTCTCCATCTCCAAGGATCTTCATTTCCATCTTAGCGTATTGAAGTCTCCAAAAGAAATATGGGAGCAACTTGACAAACTTTTTGGAAAGCAGGACGAGCTTAGAGACTTCCAATTGGAAAATGAATCGATTGCTCTTAGTCTTGAGAATTTTGAGACCATCAATGAGGCTTTCACAAGATTCAACCACTTGGAATTGTAGTTGAATAACAATGGTGTTGTGAAAGAGGATAATCAATTGATCCTCTCCATTATTTCAAATCTTGGTAAAGATTTCTCGTTATTTGTCTCTACTTTCAATTTCGGTCGGCTAACTGCTCTGAATTGGAAGATGCCTACCTTGAATGCCTACCTTGAATGCCTTCATTGAATCCGTTGCCAAAGAGCATGACAAGTTGATTCAAATGGGGTACATAAACTCCAAATATTCATCCCTATTTGTTCAAGGATCCAAGAATTCGAATGGAAAAGGGAAGCAAAAGAAAGAGAATCCCACATTCGAACCAAACAAGCAAAGAGAGAAAGGCAAGCAATCGGATGCACCATTTTGTTCAAGGAACAAGCAAAAGGGTAAAGAGGGTAAAGAAAAATCTAAGTGTTTATATTGAAACTGTGGATTTCATCCTAAAATTTCATGCATGAAGAAAACAATAGATCAAATGGCCCTCCTTTTGGAAAGGAACAACATATGTCTTCCCGACGGTGCACGGAAGAAGGATAGAAATGATGATCATGAAAGAGGTCAAGCACTCATGGCAACTGTTTTGAAACCCACCACTCTACTGATAGATTCCGGTGCCTCGAATCATATGGCTACAAATATTGACTCCTTCTCTTCATTTGATCCAAGCAGCTCCATCCCCATCCATTTGGGAGATGACTCAAAAATTTCTTCAAAGGGTAAAGGTACCATCCATTTAGAGCATGGAAGTTTTCAGAATGTTCTTTATGTTCCTTCCTTGGCTTCAAAACTACTTTCTGTGTATCAAATGACACACACTGGTGAACCAAAGCAAGTGATATTCAGGCCTAACAAAGTTTAAATTTCTTATATTTAAAGTGGAAGACTTATTGGAGTCAGAAAGGCAAACCACACTGCAAAATACTATGAGTTTTCTCACTTTGTGCCGCTTGAAAATCCCACTGCTCTCCTCACTCATGGAAACGAGGTTGGTAGGATTTGGCATGAAAGGTTTGGAAACCTTAATTACAAGTATTTTCTGTTGTTACAACATAAATATATGGTTGATGGTCTTCCGCAGCTCCGTTCCTTGAAGGGAATTTGCCCCGGTTGCATTGTTGGGAAGCACCTTGAGCACAAGTTCGACCATGGAAAATCTAGCAAAGCTTCTACTATTTTGGGCCTCATACATTCTGATATCAGTGGTCTGCTACCAAATACATCCATGAATGGTTCAAGGTATGTTTTGACATTCATCGATGACTTCTCTCGCTTTACTTGGGTATTTTTTCTCAAAAACAAGTCATAAGTGCTTGGAAAATTCAAGGATTTTAAGGCTTCTGTTGAGACCGCCACTGAGAGCAAGATCAAATCTCTTAGTTCTAATAATGGTGAAGAATATATCAAGACTGAGTTTCTGCAACTTTGTGCTGAAAGTGGAATTCAGATCCAACATACAGTTCCCTACACACCCCAGCAAAACGGTGTAGCGGAAAGGAAGAATCGGTCACTGAAAGAGATGGCTACCTACATGCTTGAGTCAAAAGGTTTGGCTGCAAATATTTGGGCTAAATCCATTAATGTTGCTGCATACATTCATAACCAAGTTCCACATTCATCCGTGAAAGGTAAAACTCCTTTCGAAACATTCTTTGGTCACAAACCGGATGTGTCCAATTTGAGGGTTTTTGGCTCCACTGCATGGGCTAGAATTCCTTCTGATAAGAGAAAGGATTTGTATCCACAAAGTATTGAATGCATCCTGATAGGATATGGGGAAGAATCAAAATCATATAAACTCATGAATATCAGATCCAAAATATATTCATAGAGCGAAGTGTGAAGTTTGAAGAACCGCTGCCAGATCTGAAACTAGTTGGGGAAAACACTGCCAATCCACAACCTCCACAAGAAGAATATTTGAGAGAATATGAAGAAAGCATTGGGACTGATATTTCTGATATTTTATCAGAATTTGATGGCCATGACATATCAGGGTCGAAATCATACCATAATGATCCTCCTCAGTTACCAAAGTGGGCCCAAAACACTCTACATTCTGCTACTCCAAACATTGGAAATCCTATTGATCCAAGGAGAACAAGAGCATACTATCAAAGAGAAGGTATGGCTCTTTCACTTTCTGATCCATTATTATCTAAGAAATGTTATTTGATGATTGGTTCAGATCCCAAATCATACTATCATTCCCATTAAGATCCACAATGGCAAACCACCATGGAAGAAGAGTATAGTTCTCTTCAAAAGAACAATACATGGGAGCTAGTTTCTATTCCACCTGGACGAAAATTAGTTCAATGCAAGTGGATATACCACACGAAAGTTGCTGCTGATGACTCTATCAGCAAATATAAATCTAGGTTGGTGGAAAAAAGTTTCTCCCAATTCGAAGGTGTGGACTACACTGAGACCTTTGCACCGGTTGCAAAGATGGATTCCATCTGCCTAGTTTTGGCCATTTCTGCATCCAAGCACTGGGAAGTGCACCATATGGATGTGAAGAGTGCTTTTTTACATGGATACCTTGATGAAGAAGTATATATGAAGCAACCAGAAGGATACATATCAGATCCATCATTAGTTTGCAGGTTGAAGAAATCTTTGTATGGATTGAAACAGGCCCCAAGAGCTTGGTACGCAAAGATGGACTCCTTCCTTCTTTTTTTGAATTTCAAAAGATGCAAATCTGATCCGAATGTGTACCTACAAAAAGTTAAAGGTAATTTTATGATTTTTGTTTTATATGTTGATGATCTTCTCATTACTAGTAGCACTCTCCTTACAATTAACAAGCTGAAAACCGCTTTAAATCTAGTTTTTGATATGAGCGATTTGGGCTTGCTTAAGCAATTTTTGGGCTTGGAGATAGCTCAAAATTTTGATGGGATCACATTATCTTAGAAAAATTATGCTAAAGACCTGCTATTAAATTTTAATATGGCAGAATGCAAGGCTGCTCCATTTCCATTCCTCTCAGGAATCAGTCTTGCTGAGGGAAATTTCACTTCGCTTGCAAATTGCACTATGTATTGACAGTTGATTGGTTCACTGCTCTACTTGACACACTCGAGGCCTGATATATCTTATGCCGTGAGTGTTGTATCAAGGTATATGCAGCATCCCCATGAGCTTCATTGGCGGGCAGCCAAGCGGATCTTGCAGTATGTGCAAGGTACGAGACACTTTGGCATACATTATGCTGCAGATTTTGAGCTAGATTTCATTGGTTTTACTGATTCAGATTGGGCAGGAGATAGCATAGTTTGGAAGTCCACTTCCAGATATGTTTTCATTATTGGCCATGGCCCTGTTTGCTGGTCAAGAAAAAAGAAGGTAGCCATTGCACTTTCTTCAGCAAAGGCAGAGTATCGAGGGGCAGTCAATGTCTGCATTCAGGCAGTTTGGTTGCAGGGTATTCTTTCTGAGTTTGATTTTGGTAGCACTACTTCGACTGTCCTATTTTGTGACAATCAAAGTGCTATTAAGATCTCCACCGATCCAGTTCAGCGGCAGAGTACCAAACACATTGAGATTCATATGCACTACATCCGAGAGTTGGTGCATGTTCGCATTATCATTCTGCAATATTGCCCTACGGATGAGCAATTTGCAAACATCTTCACCAAGAGCTTCACTGAGAAGAATTTCTCTTACCTCCGTTCACTGTTGGGGGTGAGTTCCATAATGGTGGAGACAGATTAGATCAATTTTTATGTTTATCTTGAGGGAGGGCTTTCTTCCCACTAGGTTTTCCCTCTTTCCTCACTTAGCTTATTTTTAGCATTTTTTGGATTATTGTATTCGGGTGACCTTTGGTCTCAGTAAACAGGGCCCTACATTTTATTTTTTTTACATCATAGTATAGCTTGAGGGGGGGTGTTAGGATATCTCATCATTCAATATGTACTTTTGCATGCATGCATGCATTTTGCATGCATCCGCATGCTGCCCAGTCATCAGTTTGGTACCTCCAGCACCCAGTCCCTAGTATTCCATCACTCAGGAGCTACTTTCCACTCAGATTTAGCCCTCCTAGCCAATCATGCACCCACTTCTCACCTTCCACTGCAAAAGGGTGCCTTTTCTCACCTACCAGTCCAGTTCACTTCAGTTAGCCACCAGTCTTTCCTTGATTTGAGGCTAGACTGACTCCTCACTGATGTTATCACTCTGATTGACCTCTGATGAGACTTGACTACCTATTCTGAGTGCAGTTAACTCCTCATGCGCCCTCCACTGAGCCTCCATCCCTACATTAGTGCTACTTACCATCAGTTACACTTATTACACTCAGATAGACTCAGTTTGACACCTGTCTGACAGTGACTTGTGCATTGATGACCACCACTGATTGATGATGAGGACTCCTAGTTGGAGCCAAGCTACACCATGCAGTATATTCGAATGACCTCCTTGGCTGATTCGAATTGCTCACTCATTGTCACGGTATTGTATTGTAATTCTACTATTCTGGATGATAGAGCGCTGATGCATCTCTCTTGCACAGTTTTTACTCCAATATGTTTTACATCATTGTGACTGATATTCTTGTTCAATAGATTTGTTGTGACTAATTTTACAGAAAGTAGCTAAAATGATTCTCAAATATCTTTAAGGAACTCTACATTATGGTGTTTTCTATTTCAGTAAGGCTTCTATTTCACTTCTTATTACATCGATTATAATTGGGAAGGAGAAATTAATGATATGATGTATACTATAGGATATGTCTTTCATCTTGGTAAGGTCCAATTTCATGGTCCAGTAAGAACTTGAGAATACTTTATCTTTCTTCTTGTGAAGCAAAGAATAGGGAAGCTAAGGAAGTAGCTAAAGAAGTAGTGTGGATATGACATGTCCTTACTGAGCTTGGATTGGTTAATAATGATCCTACTGAGCTAATATATGACAATCCGAGTGTTATTTAGGTTTCCTATAATCTAATATACCACTCCAAAACCAAACAAATTGGCCTTCATACTCATTACATTTGGGATTGGGTTGTTGATGGTGTTATTTGTTTGGAGTATAGTCCTATTGAACAACAAGTTGTTGATATCTTCACCAAATCCATGATTAAGGTGAAGTTTCTCGATCTTTGCAAGTTACTGGTGATGCAGGAAGTTGTAATCAAGGGGGAATGTTACAAAAATGACATGATATTCCTCCAACTATGTTATATCCCTCTAGTCATCATTAAGGGGGAATGCAAGAATGTAATTATTGATTATATAGTGGTATCATTTATAGTTGTACAATCCGAAGGAATTTTGTAAACACAATGAGTCATATTTAAACTAGTAGGCCATGTTATTCTTCAACAACTAACTAGGTTATAAAATCAATTTATTCCACATTCATAATGGGATGTGTTCTTGTCCCACTATCAGATATAATGGAGGTGATATGTAAATATGTGGGGAGCTCAATCATTCTAATAGTGGAGAGTTTACTTCAGGAATAGAAGACCAAATTTTGTAGATGTTTCCCCATCTTGGGGTTTTACCATGTAAATCTCTTCTCTCTTGTCTCTCTTACTTCTTGCTTTTGATTTACTATTTTATTTGATACTCTCCATAGGAGTTTAGACTGGTTATATATTTGGCTATTTTTTAATGCTTGCATTGATTGAGCTCCACTATAATTTTTCCAATGGGCCCTTTGGACCATCATTACACCCCTGGGGAGGATCCCAACACCAAATGAGTAATATAACCTTTGATATCATTCATACTCATACAAATGTTGCAACAAAACTACTTACCCTGGGAACTAGAATTTGTCCCTATCAATAACATAAATTATTAGCCCTTGAACTTGCAATTTCAAAATGTAAATTTTAGAACCTCAATCAAACAATCTTGGTGCAATGCTAGAGGTAATTCCTACTTCCAAAAAAACATTCACCTCCCTTACTTCACAACTAGTGAATTTCCAACTATAAAAATTCCCTAAATGTCACTTTTTCTAATATCTAGTTTAGGCTCAAAATAAGTATAATAAATCAACAAATAATTTTTTGTAAGAATTATTAATGAAGTTAGGATGCATTCATAGGACCGATGCCTACCCTTTCAGATGTGGAATCTTAGTTCACATAGGGAGGCCTTGGAATAAATGAAGAATATTGTTAACAAGATAATCTAATTGAATATTCATCTTTATAACGAGATCAAATATGCTTTCATATCATTGTTGAATAATTTTTTTTAAGAGATAACCGAGATTGATATATAACCATAATCAGTTCATAACTATGTAATAAAAATAACCAAATTTGTTTTGGATGAAAATATATGATGTAGATCAAATTTGATAACAATGTTCTATCATTCTTAAATATTAAATAGAACAAAAGAGCACAGAGAAGTCACACCTTTTCTCTTGTTGGGCACAAGATCCCAAGGGTTTGATAAGAATCCACTTGAAAGAGGCAGGTAAATTGACTCACAAACAACCATTGATTGTAGCATTAATACAATAGTATGATCTATAAAAAAAGCGAATAACAATGGAAATAAAAAATGCATTTGAGTTTTGTAATCCATTGAATAATAATATGTTTCACCCTACTAGGACTCATCTCCATAAATCTATCCTTTTGGAAATATTCCTTCTTTTTATATATATATATATATATATATATATAATATAATATAATATATAACTAAATTATTAACCATTTTAATAAATTAATAGATGATTATATCCTCTTATACACTTATTAATTTAATAAATATTTAGCTAACTCTTGAAAACTAGCTTTATAATCCACTTTTGATCTAACTTTATCTCATTGAACATGAACCTTGAAGAAGTAATCTCCAAATATGATCATTTTGACCAATTGAAGATGGATCCACCTTTTATAAAATCCCAAAACTTACTTAAATCCAATACTTATTCATTGCTCCCAATGTTAGATGCAATGTAGACTTTTTGAATTTAATGGTCAAAACCAAATTAAAAAAATGAACATATGTAAATTTACAATATGATATTCTTCATCACTCTTCTTTTAGGCCTTTTAGGGTTGTTTTGGGTATAGGTATATTAGAATATTTCATATATATTATACTAAAATTTCAGATCTAAAATTCTAAAAGAGTTGATAGAGTTGATATTGTGGATTCATAAGAACTTAGAGTCTTATTTCTATTAAAAAATTAGATCACAATAAATTTTATTATGTTAAGTTAGAATATGTTCTAAAATACTTAAACACAATATTGTTTTATGAAAAATTGGGAAAAGGTAGAGAAATATGTCTTGTGCACCATATCTAGATTTTAGCTCAATACGGAAAGATGTAATGTTGTAGATTGGTTGAATATTGAACACTTGTTATTCCTAAGGAAATGCACTCTATGTTTTCCATCACACTTGGTTTGAGACTTGGACATAAACCTTAAACTAAATATTTTTCTATGAACATGTCTTCTATACAAAATGTCCAAGATTTAGCTCCATACTCTAACATTTAAGGTTGCATAATGAGCAAACAACATTGAACCATGTAACAGTTCATGAAATGAAAACTATGTTTCCTAGTGTGCTTTGTTCGTGAATTCAACAAGACCTATAATGACCTTTAAATGCAATAATTTGTAATGAAATTTTGTAGGTAGGGAAATTTTTAGGTGCTAAATTTTGCTCATGGACTAATTTTCCATTTTGTTTTCCAAAATAATGATTCGTCAATTTCCATAAAAGTATTTTACTATAAAAATAGGCCCAATTTTTCTAGAATCTATATAAAATTCTTAGAAATTAAAATATTTTATAAAAATATAGATAAGCATTTTATGGTTAACATTTTAAGAATTGGTACAAGTTGTTTCTACAATGAAAGATAAGTATGAATCTTTAATTTTTTCTCCATATGTGGATCAATAATAATAGAAATATTTTCAATATAACATCTAAAATTGATAACAAAAATTAAAGGTTTAATATTTTCCAAAAAATACCAACACCAAATTTTTCAAAAATGGACAAAATTGAAAAAAAAATATTTCACGTCCACCAAATGACCAAAGTAAGTGACAATATCTGCAAGATAATCTTCATATCCTAATAATAATGCTTTACATGGTTTCAAGTTAAAACCTCCCTTATCAACATATCCTAATAATAATGCTTTACATGGTTTCAAGTTAAAACCTCCCTTGTCAACAATTTTATAGGCAATGCTTGAAAAGGTTTCAAAGCTAAAATCTCACTTTTATGAATTTTTCAAAGCTAAAAGCTAAAACCAAAGCATTTTTTACTCCAAATTTATTGGCTAGCCACTCGTTGAGTCAATTCAAAGAAAGCATGTTTAAGCTCATTAAAAACACACGTTTTCTCTTTAGCTGAACAAGAACACGTTGTACGAAATTTATATTTTTTTTAAGTCTTGATGAGCAGGTCACTTATCAAATCCCTAGTGGCAGTTGATGCATTTTCTCTCTTCCTTTTTATTATGTTATTTGGGTGACGCCGTGATCTTTTTGGAAAGAGATGGATTTTAAATATATTCTGTCGGTACTAGTTTTGATTGTGGTGTGTTCTTAATTAAAGAAATGTAACGTTGCATTCAATGTTTTGAAATTTGTAAATCGGAGTAGTTGATGAACTGTTCGTTAGAATGTTTGGTAAGCAATGAATCTTTGGTTGGAATGCTATTATAATTATTATAGATGGTTACCAATGAATTTTTGGTTGATTGGAGTAGTATCATAATTATAAATGGTTTTGCACAATATTTAATGTTTTAAAGTATGTAAACATATTTTACTGTGAGTGTGGTGTGTATTTTATTAAATAATTGTAATGTTGTATTCAATGTTTTGAAATTTATAAATAGAAATGGTTGATGAAGTGTTAATTGGAATTCTTGGTAACAATTAGGTAACTGAAATTTATCATGGTAAAATTTAAAGTTATATAGAGCATTTAATACTATGTAACTTGGGGCGTGTATGGTTTGATTTAAGTTTCTTTAAATCCAATCCATCTCCACCATCCAATATCCATCTTCATATAGTAACTTGTAAAATTGTCTTAAAAATGGAATTGAGTATATGAAGCTAGAGTTTTAACCATATAGTAACTTGTAAAATTGTCTTAAAAATGAAATTGAGTACATGACGCTAGAGTTTTAACCATCCTCTGAGTAACTTTTTATAATAATTTATATTTTATTTTTTATATTGAATATTTTTTTAGATATTGATTATTCAATATCTTAACGTTTTGTGAATTAAAAATGTGATTATCATTAACATAGAAAAGGATAATATTTAAAATATTTTGTGATTTTTATATTTTAATTTTAATTTACTGCATGGAGAGAAACTAAGTACTCTACTTGTCATGTAATGTAATGTTTCCAATTACTATAGCAATATAACTAAATTTAATAATAAATATTACAAAATAGAAAAATGTAAGAAAAATAATAATGAAAAAAATAAAAAGTAAAATAATGTAAAAAACATTACAAATAGAAAAATGTAACCTAAACTTTTAAAAGAATTGAAAAAAGTAACAATTAAAACAATGTTTAAAAGTATCTATTTAACATGGTAGATTGGGATGAGTTTAAAAATGTGTTTTTAACTACTCAAAAAAAAAAAATTAGGAAAAATTATTTGTGTATTAGGGGAAGATGTTGTTATGTTTGTTATGTTTGTTATGTTTGTGATGTTACCTAATGTTCCTATGTTGGCTTATAATTTATCAAAAAAATAATAATAATTAAAAAAAAAAAAACTAACATAGATCACTCTTAAACCATGATCTATTTGCGTAGGATAAATAATAGCCAAAAACACCCCTTTTTTCAGCCTATTCTTTACCAAAATCCCAAATACGCAGCCTAGACTGAATGGGGGAACTTGAAACTGCCCAAATCATCGTGGAAATTGCATTTTCATGAACTCTTCCTCTGTTGGATTCTGGCAGTTGAATGGCTTTGGTGGTTCCATATACTTCTCAGAATTTATAGCACATAGAGATCTAATTTCATCCCATAATTTCTTATCATATATAGGACTAATAAAATTTGATATAAATTATAAATTATAATATAAAAGAGAAAACAAAGTCTATAAACTCCGTAGTTACGACTATAATGAAATAGAGAATATGACATAAACAACGTGAATATATGACGACCTTTGAGAGGTGGTTGTTGTTGACATAACGACTTGTTAAAGTAAGTATGAGAGATCCAACCATCTCCACAACCTTTCTAAAACTTGGTCCACTCTTTATATAACCATGGTCATATTGTTTTCACTGCCTAATCTCATAGGAATGATAACTTATGTTTTTAATATAAATTTGAGAAATTTGAGAAATGATCACGATGCTCCTTGTGGCATAGAAATATAAACATAAGTAGTGAAGTTGATTGACACCTTGCCGATTTTACTTTGCTATGTTTATAATGCATAATTATGAGAAAGATATTAAAGTAGGCTTCGAATATGCACTTGTTGGTTTTTGGTTGAGCATGTCATCACGACTTACCCTAATCCTAAACCAATGAGACAGAAGCTCCACCCGGTGAACCCTGGGAAAGCAGCGGCCATTAAGGCTAAAGTTGAAAATCTACTTAAAGTCGACTTCATCTATCCGATTGACATGATGGAATGGGTATCCAACCCAGTCCCAGTTGATAAAAAAAAAGGAGCCATACGTGTATGTACGGACTTCAGGGACCTTAACAAAGCATGCCCAAAGGAAAAATACCCCACACCTTTCATAGATTAGATCATTGACACGTGTGCGGGCCATGAAATATTTTCCTTCATGGATGGTTTTTCAGGATATAACCAAATCCAAATAAAACCTGAAGACCAACACAAAACAGATTTCATTTTTCCTTGGAGTACCTTTTCTTATTGAAAGATTTCATTCGAGTTAAAGAATGCTGGAGCTACCTTCCAGCGAGCCTTGAACTTTGCTTTCCACGACATTAAACATGTAGTCAAGCCATATTTGGATGATATCCCCATGCGATATCGTAAGAGACGAGACCATCCTGATCATTTGCGACTCGTGTTTGAGAGATGCAGATACTATAATATTCGTTTGAATCCTAACAAATGTGTATTCTGTATCGATTCCAGACGCTTACTGGGTTTCATTATGTCTAGTCATGGAATTATGGTTGACCCATTGAAAGTTGAGGCCATTATAAATCTGGCTCCTCCTCGCACCCTTAGACAACTATAGATTCTGCAAGGCATGTCAAACTTTCTAGGATGGTTCATTATAAACTATGCTAAAATCACCAAGGGATTGATGAGATTGCTTAAGCAAGACACCCATTTTTTCTGGGATGAGGCTGCACAGACTTCGTTCGATGCCTTAAAAAGGAACTCCTATCAGCGCCCTTGCTGAGCTCACCAGATTATACTAAGGACTTCCTTCTATATCTAGCGGCATATTTTTCCACAATTGGTATAGTACTTGTTCAGGAGGATGACAAGCTCTAGGAGCATGTCATTTATTATCTTTTGTGCGCATTAGTAACTCTTGAGCTCAAGTATTCCCACATTGAAAAGTTGGAATTAGTTGCCTTCCATGTTGTTTAGAGACTGCGTCATTACATATTATTGCGAAAAACCACAGTTATTGCATAAGTCAATCCCTTTCAATACGTTTTAACTCGACGTATCATCGGTGGGAAGTTCAATAAATGGATTGTCATTCTACAGGAGTTTGACCTAGTTTTCCAATCCGCTAAGTCTAAGAAGTCTCTGGTGTTCACCGAGCTTATTTCTGAGTTCCATAGTGACGTAACCAACATTGAGGAAGATTCGTCTTTTCCAGATGAACACATTTTTCTCATTGCGTATTTTGACCCGTGGTATGGGTTTAGCTTAATATATATCTAGACTTTGAGGTGTCCCCCTACTTTCTCCAATGATGAACAACAGAAGCTTAAACATCATGCACAGAATTATCTTATCATTTCTGACACATTGTACAGATGTGGGGTAGATTCCATCTTATGCCATTGTTTAACCTTGGAGGAAGCTAAAGCAGTATTGAATGATGCCAACAATGCAGCCTGTGGAGGTCATCTTTCTGAGTTGAGAAACAACCCATAAAATACTGTGTGCTGGCATTTTTGGCCCACACTATTCAAGGATTGTGTGGAAGCTGTAAAACATTGTAAACCTTGTCAGTTTTTCACCAAGAAGATGCGAGCACACACGAATCCTCTCCATCTTGTTATCACAACAGGCCCCTTCACCAAGTGGGGGATTGACTTCATGACGTGTAATCCAACTTCAACAGGAGGACACCATCACATCATCGTTGTCGTTGACTACTTTACGAAGTAGGCCGAGGTAATGCCTACTGTGAGAGCAGATGGAGAAACGATTGCTTATTTCGTTTTTAACCAGAACATTGCTAGATTTGGTATTCCCAAAGAGATCGTCACGGACCATGGTCGACATTTTCAAAACAATATGATGACCGAGTTGTATACCATGGTAGGTTTTCGACAGGAACACTCGTCTTCGTTTTATCCACGGGAGAATGGTTAGGTCGAAGTGGTCAAACAAGACTTTGAAAATCATCCTTCAAAGGACCTTTAATACCAGTAGATATAACCGGCACATCATGTTGTATCCCGCTCTTTGGGCTTACCGATCTAATGTTAAGACTGCTACTGGGTTCTCACCTTTCCAACTCGTTCAAGGGGTGGAGGCAGTCATTCCGTTCGAATGCGAAATCCCATCTTTGAAGTTGGCTATCCAACTTCTTCCATAATTTTCATCTTTGGAAGAACGTTTGCTACATTTAGAGCACTTAGATGAATAGCACCGCGATGCGCTTATAGAAAACGAAGCTCACAAAAGTCGATTAAAGCGTCAGTATGACAAATCTGTAAAACCAAGGGTGTTCTCTAAAGGAGACCTTGTTCTTCTCTATGACCAATACAAAGATCCCTTGGGGACAGGTAAATTTAAATCTATGTGGCTCGGACCGTATATTGTCTCTAAAGCTATGAAGAAAGGATCTTATGAGCTAACCAATTACGAGGGTTGTAAGTTGTCTGATCCTAAATATGGGCTCTATGTGGAAAAGTATTATGCTTAGGCTCATATGCTTTTTCTTGTATTATAATTGTACATGTTTGTAGAGTTAGTCTTTTCTTTTGATTTCTTCACGTCTTATGTGTCGTATGGATTGTGGTTTCAGATGACAACCGAGTGCTTTATAGGATTCACTGATGGCACTAGTCGCCACACCCATAAGTTGGCTTTAGCAGCTTGGGTTATTTACTCACTATCTAGACAACTTGTATCTTTGGGAGGTTCTTGCTTGGGCCCTACGACGAACAATGTAATTAAGTACAGTGCAGTCATTGAGTTACTCCGAGATGCTATTCATCGCAGCATTTCACATTTGGAGGTAAGACTCGACTCGCAGTTAGTAGTACTATAGTTGATGGGTGAATACAGGGTTAGGGATCCTACTTTGCTTTGTCAGTTTTTGTGTGTTAGGTTACTTGAAAGACACTTTGATTTTATTACATTTCAACACATTTCAATGAATTTAAATTCATTAGCTGACTCATTTGAAAACTATATACCAGATTGACATATGTACCATACACGTTCACATTAAACAGTCACACACATAAAGATAAAACACATGTATATATATAAACTGATACTGTATATATCAGGATCACAAAATATGAGTACAAGTCATAGTATGTCACAGTGTCATAATATACAAAAATGGGATCAAAATCCTCAAAAATATAACATGTCTCTCTCCCTATGGAGAGGGAGGTGCCTCTACTAACTCTGCTACAGCCTCCCTATATCATATGACTATCCTCGGTGCTTTTCTACGTATCATGATCCATGTTGGGGGCGTGCCTACAACATGCTCCTGCATTTCGAGCAACATCTGCTCGATCTTGTAGGTCGGGATATCATGAATCATATGACTCATCTTTCCCTCGAGGTTCAGTAGCATGGCGTATCCTATAGATGGATTAGTTGGTCTAATATATATCCGAGGGTGTCCGGCAGGTCGCACAGGCCCCACATATGCATAAATCACACTATCAACACTCCTACTCATCATAAAAATTATATATACATAAAAACATAAAAATAAAATAAGTTTCAAAAGGATAAGCACATCCTACCTATCTCTTCCTAGGTTGATCCTGGAGGAAGAGCGAGCTCTGATTCTCCTCGAAAATCAACACCTGCATACGGGAACTGTTCTAGAGTCGGGACTTGGCAGCTCCACCATCTGAGATAATATTCTCCAGCATAAAAAATAGTAGACTCGCCACCACCTTGGCGCAAGAAGATATCTCCCCACCGAGTCATCAATGGCTCGCGAGGGTTCAGGACGGGTAGAGCCATCCCCAGGCTCAGAGCAGGGACCCTCTCGAAGAAGAAAGTACACAAAATTCTTCCATAGCCAAATTTTTTCTTCTTCCCGGTTTTTCATTTAGTCAATTGGTGTTTCATATTCACCAAGAGACCCAAACACCAGTCAAACACTACACCGACACAAGCATTCAACCCCGATTTGCATGTAGTTTCGAGAGGCCAAATGTTGTGCGACACTCACTCCAATTCAATTAAGTGTAATAAGTATCACTTTAACCAAGAAGCTTGCAATAGAGCCAATTGGGACTTGGCTACCACTCTTTTCGGTACCCGGAAAACAATAATGGAGAATATGTTAATGTCTCCTACATTATAGATTTATATCATGGTCCCTTTGTCTTCAAAGTTTCCTCAGTCACTATTGTGTCGTGCTCACTGTTCAAGGAGATCCCTTGTGTTGGCCATTCTGCAGTAACCTCGACCTCACGTGTCGGTCATTCCTCGTTGTCATTTTGTTTCATCATGTACTCAATCGTACTCGAGATCAGATCAACCTAATGATTGTATCTCGTGTTGGATGATGGAGGACATCTTAAGGCCTCCCTTCCAACGAACTTATTCCTATTGACTTCATCTCATCTTGCTCTATGAATGAAGTTTAGAGTTATCGATAGTACCTTGGGGGTTGCAGTCATCAGTGGAAATTTCCCTCGGCATTGAGTAGTGGGAATACCTCAATGTCTCCTACTCGACGAATTATTCAAGTGTTTGACTTCAAGACCCTTTATTCGCAGTTGTTAGAATGTACTAGGTACCTTGGGCCCCAATTTCATTATTGGTGGGTGCCCTCAGGTTTGTTAACAGTTTACATCATTGGCCGATAATCAAACAATATCTTCCATGTTTGACCTCAGCTCATTTATTCGCATGGTTAGGATTCATACCTTGACAGTTTGGATGAAGACCTTGGACCTATAATAGCATCATCACATTTTGTTATTTCCCAAGTTGTGCAAGACTGAGCCACACCCATTTTTGGCTCTTGATGAGACATAGATCCAGTTTTTTGTTATGGCTATGATCTCTTGTTTTGACATGGATCCATGCTTGTATTTTAGTGGCCATGCTATATACATCTTTCAGTTATGTATTGGATATTATGTTCTACCATTCTAAACATCTCCTGATGTCAAGATTGTAAACTGCTCATTGACTTTGATTCTATTTCAGGTACTATTTGTGCCCTCATCCTGTAGCATCCTTGCTTCTCCTCTGCTTGGATTGTAACGTATTTCATCCATAGCTTCCCTCTGACCTCGCACATTAGGGGGCATCTGTTATCGATCAAATTAGCACTTCTCTGTCTATGACCACATTGCCTTGTCGGTCACACAAAAGGACACTATGGATAGAAGAGATTACCTTGACCCTAGATGACCTAGAGTTGAGCCTTGCAATCCTTTACTCAGAATCATCTTTCTCTGTCTATTTTTATACATAACCGCAACCCTTATACTTTCCAACTCACGGGTAAGCCGCGGGTATCACTACTGACAACCCACGGGTTTCAACTAAAAGTTGCACCCGCTACATGCAAGTGAGGACACTCGCAAGTCACTCACTAGTTGTCCTATATCACACTTGTGGGTATCTTAAGAAAAACTTGAAAAAATAATTAAAAACATGAATTGGGATTAGTTGAGGCAGGTTCCCAAACTACCCCAACTCCCCAACTCAACCATCTTTAGAACCTGCCTTCCTTGCCTTTCTATAAATACAAGGGGAAGGGCTTGATAAAGGGAACTTATGATCATTGAAGAAAGTTATGCTGGAGAAATTCATAGCTAAGAAAGAGGAGTAGGAGCCCATGGTTTTGGTTACGATGGTGTCAGTGCAGGACAGGTATAATCTTTATGTACTTTCTTAATTTCTCAATAAAGATTGAGACATTATTTCCTTTCCAATATAGATTTTCTCATATCTATTATTATTTGATTACATGTTGATGTTACGTTGTCTCATTAATGTCAATATCTTAGTTGTGATCAAATACGTTTGAGGAAGGTCTTGTGTTTGTTTTACAGGTTGTTTGCATAGGAGAAAGAAGAGAGAAAATCTTGGACTAACCTTCATAAATAAGGTATACATTCTCTTAATCCTAATCCTATTTGCTTATAAACAATGTTGGCAAACCCTTATATGTCTATCTGAAAACCCCCTAGTACGTTGGTAGTCTTTCCCCAACTATAAGAGTAATTTCCTAACAACAATATGGAAATTTACAATATGATATTCTTCATCACTCTTCTTTTAGGGTTGTTTTGGGTATAGGTATAAGAATATTTCCTATACAATATACTAAAATTTCAGATCTAAAGTTCTAAAAGAGTTGATAGAGTTGATATTGTGGAATCATAAGAACCTAGAGTCTTATCTCTATTGAAAAATTAGACCATAAGAAATTTCATTATGTTAAGTTAGAATATGTTCTATAACACTTAAACACAATAATGTTTTATGAAAAAATGGGAAAAGGTAGAGAAATATGTCATGTGCACCATATCTAGATTTTAGCTCACTACGGAAAGATTTAATGTTGTAGATTGGTTGAACATTGAACTCTTGTTACTCCTAAGGAAATATACCCTATGTTTTCCATCACACTTGGTTTGAGGCCTGGACATGAACCTTAAACTAAATATTTTTACACCGAGTCTCAGTGCTCTATAGCCCAGTATGGGGGAGATGTTGTAATGTTTATTCCTAACAAAGTAATTAAAAAAATTCATGTTGGCTCATAAAATAAAAAATTATGGAAAATATTTTAAAAAATTCCATGTTGGCTCATAAAATAAAATATTATGAAAAGTAATTAAAAAATTGATGTTCGTTTATAAAATAAAAACTTAAAACTTAAACCCGGATCTATCAATCAAGAGAGATCAAATTTCTTGAATTTAAATTAAAATAAATAAATACACCTCAAGGAATTGGATCCCTCTCAGTGCTTGATAGATACAGGTTTAAGATGGATCTATGTTGGTTCTATGAACATGTCTTCTATACAAAATGCCCAAAATTTAGCTCCATACACATTTAAGGTTCCGTAATGAGAAAACAACATTGAACCATGTAACAGTTCATCAAATGAAAACTATGTTTCCTAGTGTGCTTTGTTTATGAATTCAACAAGACCTATAATGACCCTTAAATGCAATAATGTGTAATGAAATTTTGTAGGTAGGGAGATTTTTAGGTGCTAAATTTTGCTCATGAACTGATTTTACATTTTTTTTTCCAAAATAATGATTCGTCAATTTTCAGAAAAGTATTTTACTGTATAAATAGGCCCAATTTTTCTAGAAACTATATAAAATCCCTAGAAATTAAAATATTTTATAAAAATATAGCTAAACATTTTATGGTTGGCATTTTAGGAATTGGTCCAAGTTGTTTCTACCATGAAAGATAAGTATGGATCTTTAAATTTTTCTCCATATGTGGGTCAATAATAATAAAAATATTTCACTATAACATCTAAATTTGACACCAAAAATCAAAAGTTTAATGTTTTGGAATGGCTAAATATTGAACCTCTACCATTATAGACTATGTCACCACTAATTACTAAATAAGGTATTAATACTACATACTTTACAAAAAGTGTGAATAAATACTAAAACACATATTTAGAGTTATAAATTCTTTTCCCAAAAATACCAACACCAAATTTTTAAAAAATGCACAAAATTGAAAAAATAATTATTACAAATCTGCAAGATAATCTTCATATCCTAATAATAATGCATTACAAGGTTTCAAGTTAAAACCTCCCTTGTCAACAATTTTATAGGCCATGCTTGAAAAGGTTTCAAAGCTAAAACCTCACTTTTATGAATTTTTCAAAGCTAAAACCTAAAACCAAAGCATTTTTTACTCCAAGTTTATTGGCTAACCACTCGTCAAGTCAATTCAAAGAAAGCATGTTTAAGCTCATTAAAAACACACGTTTTCTCTTTAGTTTTTTTTTCAGTGAAAAAAAACTACTATTGATATTCCAGTAGAATCAAATAGTACAGTGCAGTTCTTGATTCATGAACTGAATCATCAAAATATGATCACAAGATTGAGCTTATACAATCATCGCCATTACAATATTATAAAAAAAAAACCATAGCTGAAAGACTGCAAGCCTCTACAAAAAGAGAAAAATATCCAACAACTTAGTCAAAAAAATAGATTTCACCACTATCCACAATGGCATTTTCCAGCCATTCTTCCCATATAAGCTGACCTTCCAAGCCCTCCAAATCCTGTTTTGAAAGTCTATCTGCCATTGAGTTGTTTTCTCTATAAATATGCTCAAAGGAGATATTGTGTTGTAGAGCAATCTCTCTTTGAGTGTGAATGCACCAATGACGAAGACTAGTGACGTTGAGTTTGAAATGCCCCAATGCCCACTTAATTGTTACCCGTGAGTCACCATAGACTTAGGTTTACTAAACCAAAGATGTTTGCCAGTTTAAGAACACACCAAAGGGCCATAAGTTCTGCTTTCATATTCGAACCAACTCCACAGTTGAGGCATACAGTAAAATGGTGATACTTATTCAGAAAGATAACCCCTCCTACTGCACAAATCCCATATTGAGATTTCTCTTTAGTTGAAGAAGAACACGTTGTACGAAATTTAGATCCTTTTTTAAGTCCTGATGAGTAGGTAATTTATCAAATTGTCAGTGGCAATTGATGCATTTTCTCCCTCACTTTTTATTATGTTATTTGGGTGACGCCGTGATCTTTTTGGAAAGAGATGGATTTTAAATATATTATGTCGGTACTAGTTTTGATTGTGGTGTGTTCTTAATTAAAGAAATGTAACGTTGCATTCGATGTTTTGAAATTTGTAAATCTGAGTAGTTGATGAACTGTTAGTTGGAATGTTTGGTAGGCGATGAATATTTGGTTGGACTACTATCATAATTATTATAAATGGTTACAAATGAATATTTTGTTGGTTGGAGTACTATCATAATTATAAATGGGTTTGCAGGACATTTAATGTTTTAAATTCAGTAAACACATTTTATTGTGATTCTATTGTGAGTGTGGTGTGTATTTTATTAAATAATTGTAATGTTGTATTCAATGTTTTGAAATTTATAAATAGAGATGGTTGATGAAGTGTTAATTGGAATTCTTGTTAACTAATTAATATGTAACTGGAATTAATCATGGTAAAATTTAAAGTTATACAAAGTATCTTGGGGTGTGTATGGCTGATTTAAATTTCTTTAAATCCAATTCCAAACTGAGACAGCACTACACTGATAGAAATAACTGAGAGATTAAGACAATGCATTGATAGAAATAAATGAAACACATGACATGGATTAAGATTTTGGTTAGTAAAGGAAAGAAGATATAAATTGAAAACCAAACAACTTCATCTCCACCAGCCACTATCCATCTTCATATAGTCACTTGTAAAATTTTCTTAAAAATGGAATTGAGTACATGAATTTAGAGTTTTAAAAAATGTGTATTATGTATCAAGTCCGAATGCTTACTGGGTTTCATTATGTTTAGTCATGTCATTATGGTCGACCCATTGAAAGTTGAGGCCATTGTAAATCCGGTTCCTCTTCGTACCCTTAGACAACTACAGAGTCTGCAGGGCATGTCAAACTTTCTATGATGTTTCATTATAAACTATCCTAAAATCACCAAGGGATTGATGAGATTGCTTAAGCAAGACACCCATTTTTTCTAGGATGAGGTTGCACAGACTTTGCTTGATGCCTTGAAAAAGGCACTACTATCAGCCCCCTTGTTGAGCCCACCAGATTATACTAAGGACTTCCTTCTATATCTTGCAGCATTTGTTTCCACGATTGGTATAGTATGTGTTTAGGAGGATGACAAGCTCCAGGAGCATGTCATTTATTATCTTTTGCGTGCATTAGTAATTCCTGAGATCAAGTATTCCCACGTCAAAAAGTTGGCATTAGTTGTCGTCCATGTTGTTCAGATACTGCGTCATTACATATTATTGCGAACAACCATAGTTATTGCAGAATTCAATCCCTTTCAATGCGTTTTAATTCTGCCTATCATCGATGGGAAGTTCAATAAATGGATTGTCATTCTGCAGGAGTTTGACCTAGCTTTCCAATCCGCTAAGTCTAAGAAGTCTCTAGAGTTCACCGAGCTTATTTTTGAGTTCCCTAGTGACGTAACCATCATTGAGGAAGATTCGTCTTTTCCAGATGAACAAATTTTTCTCATTGTGTCTTGTGGCCCATGGTATGGGGATATCTTAATATATCTCCATAATTTGAGGTGTTCCCCTACTTTCTCTAGGGATGAACAACGAAACTAAAACATCATGCACGGAAATATCTTATCATTTCTGACACATTGTACAAATGTGGGGTAGATTCCATCTTACGCTGATGTTTAAACTTGGAGGAAGTTGAAGCAGTATTGAATGATGCCCACAGTGGATCCTTTGGAGGTCATCTTTCTGGGTTGGAAACAACCCAAAAAATACTGCGTGCTGGCTATTTTTGGCACACGATAATCAAGGATTGTGTGGAAGTTGTAAAACACTGTCAACTGTGTCATTTTTTCACCAAGAAGATGTGAGCACACTAGGATCCTCTCCATCCTGTTATCACAGCAGGCCCCTTCACCAAGTGGGGGATTGAATTCATGACATGTAACCCAACTTCGGTAGGAGGACACCATCACATCATCGTTGCCATTGACTACTTTACGAAGTGGGCCAAGGAAATGCCTACTGTGAGAGCAGACGGAGAAATGGTTGTTTATTTCATTTTTAACCATATCATTGCTAGATTTGGTATTCCCAAAGAGATTGTCACGGACCATGCTCGACATTTTCAAAACAATATGATGATCGATTTGTATACCATGCTAGGTTTTTGATAGGAACACTCGTCTTCGTTTTATTTGCAGGCGAATGGTCAGGTCGAAGCGATCAACAAGACTTTGAAAACCATACTTCAAAGGACTGTTAATGCCAGTAGATCTAACTGGCACATCACATTGTATCCCTCTCTTTGGGATTACCGATCTAATGTTAAGACTGCAACTGGGTTCTCACCTTTCAAACTCATTCACGGGGTGGAGGAAGTCATTTTGGTCGAATGTGAAATCCCCTCTTTGAAATTAGATATCCAACTTCTTCCGAAAACTTCATCTTTGGAAGAATGTTTGCTGCATTTAGAGCACTTAGATGAACAACGCCACGATGCGCTTATAGCAAACGAAGCTCACAAAAGTCGAGTCAAGCGTCAGTAAGACAAATATGTAAAACCAAGGGTGTTCTTTGAAGGGGACCTTGTTCTTCTCTATGACCAGGAAAAATATCCCTTGGGGGAAGGTAAATTTAAATCTATGTGGCTCGAACTGTATATTGTATCTAAAGTTCTAAAGAAAGGATCTTATGAGCTAACCAATTATGAGGGTTGTAAGTTTCCTGAGCCTAGAAATGGGCTCTACCTGAAAAATTATTACGCTTTGGCTCATATGCTTTTTCTTGTATTATAACTGTACATGTTTGTAGAGTTAGTCTTTTCTTTTGATTTCTTTGCGTCTTATGTGTCGTCTGGATTTTGGTTTCAGATGACAACCGAGTGCTTTATAGGATTCACTAATGGAGCTAGTCGCCACACCCGTCAGTTGGCTTCAGCAGCTTGGGTTATTTACTCACAGCCTAGCCAACTTGTATCTTCAGGAGGTGCTTGCTTGGGCCCTACGGTGAACAATGTAGTTGAGTACAGTGTAGTAATTGAGTTACTCCTAGATGTTATTCATCATGGCATTTCACATTTGGAGGTAAGACTCGACTTGTAGTTAGTAGTACTTCAGTTGATGAGTGAGTACAGGGTTAGGGATCCTGCTTTGCTTCATCAGTTTTTGCGTGTTAGTTTATTTGAAAGACACTTTGATTTTATTACATTTCAACACATTTCAAGGAATTTAAATTCATTAGCTGACTCATATGCAAACTATAAACTATATACTAGATTGGCATCTGTACCATACACATTCACATTAAACAATCACACACATAAATATAAAACACATGTATATATATAAACTGATACTGTATATATCAGGATCAAAAAATATGAGTACGATTCATAGTATGTTGCGGTGCCATAATATACAAAAATGGGCTCAAAAGCCTCAAAAACATAACATGTCTCTCTCCCTATGGAGAGGGAGGTGCCTCTGCTAACTCTGCTATAGCCTCCCTATATCATATGACTAGCATGACTACTTTTCTAAGTAGCTTATCCATGCTAGGGGCACACCTACAACATGCTCGTGCATTTCGAGCGGCATCCACTTGATCTTGTAAGTCGGTATATCATGAGTCAGACGACTCATCTTTCCCTCGAGGTTCACTAGCATGGTGTCTCTTGCAACTGGCTTAGTCGGTCTAATATATATCCGAGGTTGTCGGGTAGGTCGCATAGGAACCACATCTACATAAACCACACTATTAACACTCCTAATCATCATAAAAATTATATATACATAAAAACATAAAAATGAAATAAATTTCAAAAGCATAAGCACATCTTACCTATCTCTCCCCAGGATGATCCTAAAGGAAGAGTGAGCTCTAGATCTCCTCGGAAATCCACACCTGCGTATGGGAATATTCTAGAGTCGGCACTTGGAGGCTCCACCATCCAAGATAATCTTCATCAACATAAGAAAGAGTAGCCTCGCCACCACTCTGGCGCAAGAATATATATCCCCACCGAGTCATCAACGGCTTGCCAGGTTTTAGGATGGGTAGAGCCATCCCTGGGCTCAAAGCAGGGACCCTCTCGAAGAAGAAAGTACACAAAATGCTTCCATATCCAAAAAATTTCTTCTTCCTGTTTTTTCATTCACTCAATTCGTGTTTCATATTCTCTAAGGGACCCGAACACAAGTCAAGCACTACACCACGCAAGCATTCAACCCCTATTTGCATGTAGTTTCGAGAGACCAAACGTTGTGCAAAATTCCCTCCAATTCGGTTAAGTGTACTTAGTATCACTTTCAACGGGAAGCTTGAAATAGAGCCCATTGGGACTTGGCTGCCACTCTTTTCGGTACCCAGCAAACAATAAGTGTTGATGTAATCTTGGATCGAAAGTGAACCTACCCCTCAGAATGTTCCTTTGAGGTTAACCCCCTCATCCCTACGGGATAAACCAGTGATAAAGTATATATCGTCTATGGTGATTTCTAACATCTCCCCTTGCATATCGAACATCCCCTGATCGGGATCCCAGTAACCAATGAGCATCTGAAGCAAATGCGTTTGTGCAAACATACGTGTTGTTTGGAAAAAATTGAGCAAACCACATATTCGTAACACGTTTAAGGTAAGCGAATCTCCTATGGCATCTCTATCGATGGATTCGTTCTCTCTGTCCCTCCATGTTAGCACCATTCCTGCATCATTCACACCATTCATCTTTTATTTTTCTTTATTTTTTATTTTAACTTGTGGAACCCACGGCTTCACCTTTACAACAAAGGCAGGTACCCGCAAGTTCTCCTATGCTAAACCCGCGCATATTTCACGTAGCCACGAGTTTAACATGGATGAACCCGTGAGTGCGAATCCCTATATTTTAAATGCATATAAAAATCAAAATACACACTAAAAATTAAAAATAATGGAATGAATTGATAGCCCAGAGAGAGATTACTTACTTGCAACTGACGGAAGTCGATTTGGTGACCCGGTTTGAGTGCTACAAGCGGTTGAGGTAAGAGGTTTCTTTTGCCTTTTTGCTCCAACAAAATAACTCTGTGAGTTATGTGGACATTTTGGAACTATTTATAAAAATTACTTTAAATTTTTACCCACTTTTTTCAATTTCATATAGTTTCAAAACTGTTTTTAACTTTATTTAATCACTAATGTCTCTTTTTAAGTTCTTTTTTATTAGGTTACGTTCTAAGCGACATTTCTCACTACTTTTTCACAACAAGGATCATAAAGGTTTGATTTTCTTTGTGGCATGTTAGTTTATTTTCAGTAGTTTCTCTCATTTTTTTCCATATTGAAATCTCTTTTGCTCATGTTTAAATGTCATTTTCTACTAATCCGGTAGTTTTCATGATATCTACAGCTTTTCGTCACTGACAGTTCAAGGAACTTAAGTTCTTTGGTACCTATAGAGTTCTTTCACGCTCTTGTTAGACTCTTTAAATATGACAATATTGTTGAGTACATTTGTCTTGTTCAAACTCGTTAAAGCACTTGAACAGTCATCCACTTAGGTATACGTTTACCCCTTTTCCGGACCTCAGTGGATTATTTACGAAAAAGGTATACTCTAGTCATACGTGGCTAGAAGAGTTCTTCTCTCATTATTTTACACGTTTTCGGGTGAGAAGATTAACTTTATGAAAAAAGACCTTTAGGAGTCTTCTTTAGGGTTTTCAAACTCTCGAAATATGAAAATACCAACGAGCATTCACTAACTCGGGCTCGATGTGAAATACACGAGAAGGTATATAGAGTTCTTGTTTAAGTTTTTCAGTCTCTTTAAATACAAAAACATCGACAAGCACATACCAACTCATGTTCGATATTAAAATCCACGAGTAGGTGTATGGAGTCATTGTTTAAGTTTTTCAGACTCCTTAAAATTGAAAACACCGACGAGCATGAACAGATCCAGGCTCGATATTAAAATCCATGGATCAGTGTTATCGAGTACTAGTCTATCTCTTCTTCAAACTCGTTAAAATATGAAGGTCTTGAGTTTCCCTCCCATGGACTCGTTAAATTACACATGGCTGGACTTATACCAAGCATTCTTCTATCCCCTCTTCGAGCTTGTTTTCAAAAATGAAGAAGGACTATTGAGTTTTCTTTCTTGGACTCATTAAAACTAATAAGAAGGACATTATCAAGCTTTCTTTTCCACCTTTTCATGCTCATTAAAATCAAGAAAATGCATTCTTTAATAAAAAGAGAAAAGGAAGGGAAGAATGTCAAGTATCTTTTCAATATAAAGGTAGCAAGTCACTCATGTCCTTGAGCACAGCACCTTTTTGAGTTTTTCAAACAAGTTGGGTTTTAGTTTTGGCCTTAGGATGAACCTGATCTCATAGTTTTTACTCCTCTAATTGGTTACTCTTCTAGTCATATGGAGAATCTGTTAATGTCTCCTACATTACAGATTTATATCATGGTCCCTTTGTCTTCAAAGCTGCCTAAGTCACTCTTGTGTCGTGCTCATTGTTCAAGGGCATCCCTTGTGTCGGCCATTCTGTAGTTACCTCGACCTCACGTGTCGGTCATTCCTCAATGTCAGTTTGTTTCATCATGTACTTAGTCCTACTCGAGATCAGATCAACCTAATGATTGTATCTCATGTTGGATGATGGAGGACGTCTTAAGGACTCCCTTCCAACGGACTTCTTCCTATCGACTTCAGCTCATCTTGCTTTGGGAATGAAGTTTAGAGTTATTGGTAGTACCTTGGGGGTTGCAGTCATCAGTGGCAATTTCCCTCGCATTGATTAGTGGGAATATATCAATGTCTCCTACTCGACGGATTCTTCAAGTGTTTGACTTCAATACCCTTTATTCACACTTGTTAGAATGTATTGGGTACCTTGGGCCCCATTTTCATTATTGGTGGGTGCCCTCACATTTGTTAATGATTAAATCATTGGTTGGTAATCAAGCAGTATCTTCCATGTTTGACCTCAGATCATTTATTCGCATGGTTAGGATTCTTACCTTGACGGTTTGGATGAAGACCTTGGGCCTATAATAACATCATCACATTTGTTTATTGCCCAAGTTGCGCAAGACTGAGCCACACCCATTTTTGGCTCTTGATGAGACATAGATCCAGTTTGTTGTCATGGCTATGATCTCTTGTTTTGAGATGGATCCACGCTTGTAGTTAAGTGGCCATGCTATATACATCTTTCAATTATGTATTGGATATTATGTTCTACCATTCTGAACATCTCCTGATGTCAAGATTGTAAATTGCTCGCTGACTTTGTTTCTATTCCAAGTACTATTTGTGACCTCATCATGTGGCCTCCTTGCTTATCCTCTGCTTGGATTGTAATTTATTTCGGCCATTGCTTCCCTCTGACATCACACATTAGGGGGCATCTGTTATCGGTCAAATTAGCACTTCTTCGTCTGTGACCACATTGCCTTGTTAGTCACACAAAAGGACACTATGGATAGAAGAGCTTACCTTGACCCTAGATTACCTAGAGCTGAGCCTTGCAATCCTTTACTCATAAGCATCTTTCTCTGTCTATTTTTATACATAACCGTGACCCTTATACTTTCCAACTCATAGGTTATCTGCGGGTATCACTACTGACAACTCGTGGGTGTCAACTAAAAGTTGTAGCCGCTATATGCAAGTGAGGACACTCGCTAGTTGTCCTATATCACACTCGTGGGTGTCTTAAGAAAAACTTGAAAAAATAATTAAAAACACGACTTGGGATTAGTTGAGGCAGGTACCCAAACTACACCAACTTCCCAACTCAACCACCTTTCGAACCTACCTTCCTTTCCTTTCTATAAATACAAGGGGAGGGGCTTGATAAGGGAACTTATGATCATTGGAGAAAGTTATGCTGGAGAAATTCATAGCTAAGAGAGAGGAGTAGGAGCCCATGGTTTTGGTTACGACGGTGCTGGTGCAGGACATGTATAAGCTTTATGTACTTTCTGCATTTGTCAAAAAAGATTGATACATTCATTCCTTTCAATATAGATTTGCTCATATCTATTATTATTTGATTACATGTTGATGTTATGTTGTCTCATTAATGTCAATAACTTGGTTGTGGTCAAATACATTTGAGGAAGGTCTTGTGTTTGTTTTATAGGTTGTTTACAAAGGAGAAAGAAGAGAGAAAATCTTGGACCAGCCTTCGTAAATAGGGTATAAATTCTCTTAATCCTAATCCTATTTGGTTATAAACAATGTTGGCAAACCCTTACATGTCTATCTGAAAACCCCCCAGTACGTTGGTAGTCTTTTCCCAACTATAAGAGTAATTTCCTAACAACAATATGGAAATTTACAATATGATATTCTTCATCACTCTTCTTTTAGGGTTGTTTTGGGTATAGGTATAAGAATATTTCCTATACAATATATTAAAATTTCAGATCTAAAGTTCTAAAAGAGTTGATAGAGTTGATATTGTGGACTCGTAAGAACCTAGAGTCTTATCTCTATTGAAAAATTAGACCATAAGAAATTTCATTATGTTAAGTTAGAATATGTTCTAGAACACTTAAACACAATAATGTTCTATGAAAAAATGGGAAAATGTAGAGAAATATGTCTTGTGCACCATATCTAGATTTTAGCTCAATACATAAAGATTTAATTTTGTAGATTGGTTGAACATTGAACTCTTGTTACTCCTAAGGAAATGCACCCTATGTTTTCCACCACACTTGGTTTGAGGCTTGGACATGAACCTTAAACTAAATATTTTTCTATGAACATGTCTTCTATACAAAATTTCAAAGATTTAGCTCCATACTCTAACATTTAAGGTTGCATAATGAGCAAACAACATTGAACCATGTAACAGTTCATGAAATGAAAACTATGCTTCCTAGTGTGCTTTGTTCGTGAATTCAACATGACCTATAATGACCCTTAAATGCAATAATTTGCAATGAAATTTTGTAGGTAGGGAAATTTTTAAGTGCTAAATTTTGCTTATGGACTAATTTTCCATTTTGTTTTCCAAAATAATGATTCGTTAATTTTCATAAAAGTATTTTACTATAAAAGTAGGCCCAATTTTTCTAGAAACTATATAAAATCCCTAGAAATTAAAATATTTTATAAAAATATAACTAAACATTTTAGGGTTGGCATTTTAGGAATTGGTCCAAGTTGTTTCTGCAATGAAAGATAAGTATGAATCTTTAAATTTTTCTCCATGTATAGATCAATAATAATAATAATATTTTCAATATAACATCTCAATTTGATTGCAAAAATCAAAAGTTTAATGTTTTGGAATGGCTAAATATTGAACCTCTACCACTATAAACTATGTCACCACTAATTACTAAATAAGGCTTTGAAAAATGAGTATTAATACTACATACTTTACAAAAGTGTGGATAAGTACTAAAACACATATTTATAGTTATAAATTTCATTGAAGAAATACCAACACCAAATTTTTCAAAAATGCACAAAAATGAAAAAAATATTATTACATGGAGACCAAATGACCAAAGTAAGTGACAAAATCTGCAAGGATAATCTTGATATCCTAATAATAATGCTTTACATGGTTTCAAGTTAAAACCTTCCTATCAACAATTTTATACGCCATGCTTGAAAAGGTTTCAAAGCTAAAACCTCACTTTTATGAATTTTTCAAAGCTAAAAGCTAAAACCTCACTTTTATGAATTTTTCAAAGCTAAAAGCTAAAACCAAAGCATTTTTCACTCCAAATTTATTGGCTAGCCACTTGTTGAGTCAATTCAAAAAAGCATGTTTAAGCTCATTAAAAACACACGTTTTCTCTTTAGCTGAACAATAACACGTTGTACGAAATTTAGATCCTTCTTTCAGTCGTGATGAGCACGTCATTTATCAAATCCTGAGTGGCAGTTGATGCATTTTCTCTCTTCCTTTTTATTATGTTATTTGGGTGACGCCGTGATCTTTTTGGAAAGAGATGATTTAAATATATTCTGTCGGTACTAGTTTTGATTGTGGTGTGTTCTTAATTAAAGAAATGTAACGTTGCATTCAATGTTTTGAAATTTGTAAATCTGAGTAGTTGATGAACTCTTAGTTGGAAGGTTGGGTAAGCAATGAATATTAGGTTGGAATACTATCATAATAATTATAAATGGTTACTCTAGGAATATTTGGTTGGTTGGAGTACCCTCATAATTATAAATGGTTTTGCAGAACATTTAATGTTTTAAAGTAAGTAAACACATTCTATTGCGAGTGTGATGTGTGTTTTATTAAATAATTGTAATATTGTATTCAATGTTTTCAAATTTATAAATAGAGATGGTTGATGAAGTGTTAGTTGGAATTCTTGGTAACTAATTAATAGGCAACCGTAAAATTTAAAGTTATACAAAGCATTTAATACTATGTAATTTGGGGTTTGTATGGTTTGTTTTAAATTTCTTTAAATTCAATCCTAAACTGTATATGATAAAAAAATTAAAACAATATATTGATAGAAATAACTGAGACACATGAAATGGATTTAGATTTTGGTAAGTAAAAACAAGAAGATATATTTGAAAACCAAACAACTTCATCTTCAACATCCACTATCCATTTCATATAATCACTTGTAAAATTGTCTTAAAAATGAAATTGAGTACATAATCACTTGTAAAATTGTCTTAAAAATGGAATTGAGTACATGAAGCTAGAGTTTTAACCATCCTATGAGTAATTTTTTATAATAATTTATATTTTATTTTTTATATGGGATATTTTTTAGATATTGATTATTCAATATCTCATTTGTGAATTAAAAATGTGATTATCATGTATATTAATCAATTAATTAATATAGAAAAGGATAATATTTAATATGTTTTTGTGATTTTTATATTTTAATTTTAATTTATTGCATGGAGAGAAACTAAGTGCTCTACCTATCATGTAATGTAATGTTTCCAATTACTATAGTAATATAACTAAATTTAATAATAAATGTTACAAAATAGAAAAATGTAAGAAAAAAAAATAATGAAAAAAATAAAAAGTAAAACAATGTAAAAAAAATTACAAATAAAATAATGTACCTTAGACTTTTAAAAGAATTGGAAAAAGTAACAAGTAAAACAATGTTTAAAAGTATCTATTAATATGGTAGATTGTGATGAGTTTAAAAATATGTTTTTAACTACTCAAAATTATTTTTATAGGAAAAATTATTTGTGTATTAGGTGAAGATGTTGTTATGTTTGTAATGTTACCAGATGTTCCTATGTAGACTTATAATTTAACCAACATAGATCACTCTTAAATCATAATTTATTTGAGTAGAATAAAGAACAACCAAAACACTTCATTTTTCAGATTATTCTTTACCAAAATACCAAATAATCAATAGTCAAATCGAAGTAGGTTTTGAATATGTTATTAGTTTTTGATTCTTAAAATCACCTTGTTACCATGATTTAATCACTACATTCATTTAACATAAATTTTACATTCATTGAACATAAAATTTTCAAGCATATGTCAAAATTTATTGAAAACACACTTTCCATCTTTGTTTAACATAAACTTTACATTCATTTAACATACACTTTTCAATCACATGTAAAAAATGATTGAAAACACATTTTCCATCTTTGTTTAACATAAACTTTTAAAGCATATGTCAAAAATTATTGAAAACACACTTTCCATCTTTGTTTACGTAAACTTTACATTCATTTAACATAAACGTTTCAAGCATATGTAAAAATTTATTGAAAACACACTTCCATCAAGTTGTTAGTTCAGTTACTTCAATTATTTTACTTGCATTAATAATTATGCATTTTAGATTCATTAAGATCTTAGGACCTCTAAATTGTTATTTTATTTAGTTATGCATAAATATTTTTATAACGAGGATTAATGAGTTTTGTCACTTATGAGTGTGGTGTGAATGTATTTTATATTTTGATAATATTGTTTCGTATTGATTATATTTATGTTCGAATTAGTTGAATATGACTTGCATGTTCAAAGAGTAATTTTGATTATTAAATAATACTGGTCAATTATTGATGAAGTATATGTATTATTGCAATGTATTAAATGTATGTACTTATATTTTTGAATAAGTATGTAAAGAAAGAAAGGTGTTGATGAGTGACACTAAATGTTTAATATTATTGGGCTAGTATGTGATGTGATATAAGCATGAATGATTTAATATAGACTCCCAATATATATAGTTCTCAAACCTATATTAACTAACTTCAATTCATGTGTATCATTGGAGGCGAGAGAGCAAAAAAAAAGAAAAATTGAAGGTTATAAGTTATGGATGTTAAAAGTTAAATAGAGTCTTATAGCAATATTATGTCTTTTGATGCCTAATGTAATCATCCATGTGATGAGTTATTATACCATCCCACGAGGTAGAAAGACTAGTCTCAGTAGAGGGATTCATGTAAAAGCAAGCGGGGTCACTCAAGCATTAGGAGAGGGAAAACTAGTGGTTGTGAGTGATTAGAGGTTGATTGATTATTTGAGCACTAGGAGGGGGGAAATAGGCTACATATGAAGATATGTTCAAAGAAGGAAAATTGCTCTTTTATCTTGTGAATTTAGCCTTTATTTATGATGTTGTTGTTCTGCATGTCCATTCTACCTTGTTAGATTAAGTCTAATTTATTATAGTGCATTATTTGATAAATGCCATTAACTTTGTAGCAAGGAAGAAAGGAAGTGTGCTTTTGTTATTCCATTTTTCTCTATTAATTTTGTTAAGTTGTTATTTTTTTATATTTATACCTGAATATTGTATGCATTTATTATTGTACATGTTTAAAGTAATGCCAAACTAGACTAGTAAGGTGGGGGAGTAAGGCTAGACTTACAAGAGGGGAGTAAGGCTACGAAAGTGAAAGTTGAAGGAATTTTGTGTTTAAATTAATGCTAAACTAGACTAGTAAGGTGGGGGAGTAAGGATAGAGTGACAAGAGGTGGAGTAAGGCTAGGAAAGTGAAAGTTGAAGGAATTTTGTCAATGAATTGAAAATTTTGTATAGTTATGGTGGAAGTATGGTGAATTGAAAAATTTGTATAGTTATGGTGGAAGTATGGTTGGAAAGTAGTTACAATTAAAAGAAAAATTATGCATAATATTTTATTTTTACTTATTGTGAATAATAATAATAGATAGATAGATAGATGGATGGATGTTAAAATTGCGTATGATGAATCATATAGGAACCATATAGGAACCATATAGGAATATATTTATCATTCTTAAATACTTCATATATGGATTTTGTCTCAAATAAAATAACTATATGTGATAAGTATAAAAATTGCAACCATGTATTGTCCGTGCCTCTATTTATATATTGTGTTAAAGTTTCCTTCCATTAAATGGATGTAATTTTAAAATTTTGTAATTGCCCAATAATATAAAAAAGAACATATTAATTAATTTTTTTACCCTATGCATTGAAATATATTAATGCTTTGGACATTTTTTTACCCAAATAAGGTTACATCTAGTATGGAAAACCTTATTTTAAGCCCCTAACTTTGGGATGGAGTTTCTTATGAGGAGGGGATATGTAATGGCCCAACCTAACCATCCTAAATTGACAAGGGATGAGTTTAGTAAGAATACAATTGTATAATGGAATTTACACCAAACTTCTTGATAAAGTTTTGTTAAAATATTATAAATTTATGTGTTGATGTGTGTGTGTGTGTAGGGTGATGGGATGTACCATGAGATGAATGAGCTAGGCATCATCTAGTTTCTCTACAACAAGAAAATCAATACCACTATACCTTCATGAGGGCCAATGATCACAAAAAGGTTTATAGATTTTTCCACCTGGGTCAAGACTAGGAGTATGACACAACCTTCAACTCTTCACAAGTCATCCCTTATGTTTCCTAGGTAATGTTATACTTGTGCTATACTTGATTTGCATGTATTATTGGATCACAAGGTGCATGTGATGTAGGAGCATCGAGGCCTAGACAGAATAGTCGAAGTTGATCGACATGAGGAAGGCCGACCAGAGAAAGTGCCGATGACCACTAGTGCGGAAGAGCAGATTGGCTGTCAAAATCAATAAGTCAAGCAAGAGCAGTCGGCATGCGATCGACAAAAGCAGTGAAGGTTGAGAGTCGACGGGATGGGTCGACAGATGACAAGTGAACAGAAGGCGTCGATGGTCGACATGTGTCGAACCGCGACACCGACAGGTTTGGGCATGAGCCAAGAGAGGAGGAAGGGGCGGACTGGCGAAGCGAGAGACTGCGAAGGGAATTCGACATGTATGTCGAAGAATGACAGAAGACAGTACGGTCAAGACATGACTGACTACTGTAGCAGTTTCAGAAGGACACTCAGAAAGTCAAGGAGAGTACTTGGCAACAGTTCACGGTTTCTAAGGAAGTTATTAGTAGTTATTGCAGGTAGTTGGGATCATGACAAATGTCAACACAGGTAGAGATTGTGTAGTACGACAGAGGCGTTGACAGTTGCAGGTTTGCAGGATCTGAGGAGATCGACAGACAAAGGAAGTGTGTCTCGAGGGTCGGAGTGATCTCGGGAACAGCAACAGTAGGGTAGAAGGTTTCTGCGCAGGAATAGAGTAGAGGGAATTCGGTCAGTAAAGGATCGAGAGAGCAGAGTTCGAGGAGAAGATTGCTAGATTGGAGAGAACAATCACACATCTTCCGAATGTAGAGAATATAAAGCCATAGCATCAAAGTTCCGCAGCGAACCAGGAGAGGGTGAAGATTGACACACTGAGATAGCACACAGTTACTTCTGTATTATAATAGGCCGAGGCCGACAATAGTTAGTTATTTCCATTTCTTGCAGTTTTCATTGTAACTATTTCGATAGAACTAATATAAGCCAACTTCTGGCATCATGTTTACATCTTGTTTATGTGAATGCGTGTGTTGTGTGTAATTGTTAAGAAAGAACCTTTGTCGATAAGGCGACTTGCGTCAAGTGGTATCAGAGTGGGAAAATAATCATGATGAGGAGAAAGCGGGTGATACCAACTTGCCTCGCGTCAAGTGGTATCAGAGAGGGAAAAGAATCTTGACGAGGAGAAAGTCGGTGATACCAACTTGCCTTGCATCAAGTGGTATCACCATTGGAAGTGAATCCAGTGAGAAAGTGTGTTAAACAGCTCCAGCTACGGTTGGGTAGAGTTGTGCATGACTTGTTGAAGTCTAGTTGCGATTGGACTGAGTGGGAGTTTCAACCTAGGTTGAAAATGGCTTGCAGAGGCGTTAATGTCCGAGGTGTTGGACAAAGAGCGCGTGGCGCAATAGTCACAGTTGATCAAGAGATGTTCGATGAGTGCGTCCGAACAATGCAAACTTTGACAAATGAAGTCGCACCGATCAAATAAAGACAAAGGCGTGGTTGTATTCCTAATGAGTTAGACCATAATGACAAGGAGGTCGAAGAATTGGAAGCACGGGAAGAAGTAGAAGAATAACCAGAAGACAAACTTATCAAACTTCTACCGGATATGAGAGGTTGGACAAAGATAGATGTACGTACCTACTCAGGAAGTCTGGATCTAGAAGACTTGATCGACTGGTTCAGAGAAATGGAGAAATACTTCGACATAGAGTAGATCGAGGATCCTACATGGGTTAAGACTACATGTATGAAGTTGAAGGATCATGCCTCATTGTGGTGGGACAATGTGCAGGCTGAAAGAGTCAAGAAGGGCAAGGAGAAAATCAAGTCTTGGGATAGGATGGTCGCCAAGCTGAAAGGGAAGTTCTTACCGAATGACTATGTGATTTCCTTGTTCTGGAAGTTGCAGAACTTTCGACAAAAAGAGATGACCGTGAAGGAATACATGGAAGATTTCTACAGATTGTCGAGAAGGTCGGGACAGACCGACGAAAGAGAAGAATCTGTCACAAGATACGTGAACAAATTGAAATATGCCATTCAGGGCGAATTGAGCATGTCAAGATTCGGAGCGGTCGGTGAAGCCTGCCAGTTAGCACTGAAGTCAGAAGAGAAACTGCCAAGGAAATCCACAGCGACCAAAGGCAGGGTGACTAGTCGGGATGCAAAGACTGTTTCCACGAAAGGACAACGTAGCGGATACAGGAAAGAATCTGTTGAAGAGAACCGACGGATGGAAGGGACATTGACAAGAGAGAAGATGTAGGAAAACCGATGCGATGGTCGAGGTGCATATGGTTGAAGTGGTCCATCTGACAGAAAAGGAGCTGACAGGCAAGCTATAATCTGTTACAAGTGTCGAGGAGCGGGACACAAGGCATATGAATGCCTAGAGAACCTACATGATGCAGAGGAGTCGAAGCCTAGACGTCGAAGAGATGAGCAAGTTGTCGAGAGGATAGAATCGACATCTGACAACAATGAGGACGAGAAGAAAAAAAATTGAAACCTGACGGTGATGTGAACATTGTATCAGGAAGACCGACGCGATGAGCAAGAGCCGACACAGTGAAAGGCTATCTTTCGAACCAAAGTGTGAGTCGAAGAATGGTGTTGCAATACCATAGTTGATGGTGGAAGCACTGATAATCTTATGTCGATAGAGGTCATCGATAAAATAGGGTTGAAGTGTCAGGAACATCCACACCCATACAAGATATCATGGTTTCAAAAAGGACACCATGTGAAGGTGACCAGACAGTGCCTAATTAATTTCAAGGTCGGGAAGATTGAAGACAGTGTGTTGTGCGACGTAATCCCAATGGACGCATGTCATCTGTTGTTAGGGAGGCCATGGAAATATGATCGAAAGATTATCTATGATGGTCGAACCAACATAGTCATAGTGTGGAAAAATGGCATGCAAAGGACTCTTAAGCCTAAGCTGGAGGAACAAGCTGACTGTAAGCAGAGTGAGAGCAACTTTTGGGAGAAGCGAATGCTGATGTGTTCAGTGAAAGAATTCCTCACGGAGGAGGAAAAGCAGTCAGGGTGTTTTTCCATCATTGCGAAAGGGCATGTGTCGAGATGTCGACAATGGAGAAGATTCCAGTCGAAGTTGGAAAAATGCTTGACAAGTTTTGAAGCATAGTAGTCAATGAGACACCGATGGAATTACCACCGACGAGAAGCATATCCCATCGGATCGACTTGATTCCAAGGTCGAGTCCGCCAAACAAGGCACCGCATAGGATGAGTTTGACAGAAGGTCAAGAACTCAACTTACAAGTCCAAGATTTGTTGGACAGGGGATTGATCAGAGAAATTCTGAGTCCATGCGAAGTGGAAATATTCAGTCTATGACTAGGGATTTTATGCTATTGTCCAAGCCTTAAAGAAGTGGAGGCATTATTTGTTGCCCAAGGAATTTGTGTTGTACACAGATCACCAAGCATTGAGGTATCTGAATACTTAGTCGAAGTTGAATCAGCAGCACATGAAATTGGTTGAATTCCTATAGGGATATACTTTCATGTTGTGACATAGGTCGGGCAAGTCGAACAAGGTTGTCGATGCGCTAAGTCGAAGAGTTGCATTATTGAACACGACGACAATTCATGCAACAGGAATAGAGTCGGTGAAGGCAGAGTATGAGACCGACAAGGATTTTGCGAAAGCATGGGAGGCTTGTCGTGAACCTTGGAGTGTCGACATAACTCCATACTTGGATTATTTTATCCAAGAGGGATACCTATTCAAGGGACAAAAGTTGTGTATTCCCAGAGTATCCGTAAGGGAGAACCTAATCCGAGAATTGCATAGCGGCAGATTAGCAGGTCATTTTGGCACCGACAAGACTAGGGCATTGGTCGAAGAAAAGTATTATTGGCCAGGAATGACGACATATGTGGGGAAGTGGGTATGACAGTGTTGATTTTTCCAGTTGGCAAAAGGAAGAAGGAAGAATATGGGGTTGTATACACCGTTTCCAGTACCAGATACCCCATGGGAGCACCTGAGCATGGATTTTGTGCTAGGATTGCCGAAGATGCAGCAAGGGAATGACTCAATCTTTCTTGTAGTCGACAGATTTTCGAAGATGGCACACTTTATTCCATGTCGAAAGACAAGTGATGCCATAGGAATTGCAATACTATTCTTCAAGGAGGTATTCAGATTGAATGGGTTGCCGAAGAGTATCACATCGGACAGAGATACCAAGTTTATGGGACATTTATGGAGAACCCTATGGAAGAAACTGGACACAAGGTTGAAGTTTAGCTCGGCATATCATCCGCAGACAGACAGATAGACCGAGGTGGTGAATAGAAGTTTGGGAAACCTTCTAAGGTGTTTGATGACTGACAAACCAAAGCAGTGGGAAAACGTGTTGGCGCAAGCAGAGTTTGCATACAACAATTATGTGAATCGGTCGACAGGTTTGAGCCCATTCCAGATTGTTCAGGGAATAAGCCCACATGGAGTGGTGGATTTGGTCGAGTTACCGAAAGAAACTAGGAAAAGTGCGGATGGAGAATCGTTCGTAGAGCATACGAAAGAAGTGAATGAAGATGTGCGAAAGCACATAGAAAAGAGTAACGCAACATACAAGTTGAGAGCCGACAGGAAGAAGAGGCTATAGTCATTCAATGAAGGAAGCTTATTCTATGCACATTTGTGGAAGGAGAGATTTCTGAGAGGAACGTATAACAAGCTGAAGCTTAAGAAGATTGGACAATGTGAGATTTTGAAGAAGATTTCAGGCAACGCTTATGTGTTGGAGCTACCGAATGAATTGAGCATTTCACTAACGTTCAGTGTCTCATATCTGTACAAGTTCAAATAAGGTTCAAGCAGTTGAAGTGCGGAAGTGTCGAAGATCGACAGGACAGTGCAGATTCCAGATCAACATAAAGAGGAAATCGCAAAAGTAATAGAGGAACGCGAATTTGGGCATACTTGCAGTTCGCGAAAGAAGGAATACTTAGTAAGATGGAAATATGATGAGTTGCAGGAGGCGATATGGATTTTTGAAGAAGAGTTCAAGAGAATGACAGAGCAGTGGAGTTCTTTTTCACCTGGGGAGTCTGATGCAGGAGCATCGAGGCCTAGGCAGAATAGTACAAGTTGATTGAGATGAGGAAGGCTGACCAGAGGGAGTACCGATGACCACTGGTGCTGAAGAGCATATTGGCTGTCAAAGTCAATAAGTCAAGCAAGAGCAGTCGATATGAAACCGAAAGAAGCAGCGAAGGTTGAGAGTTGACAGGATGGGTCGAAAGACAACAAGTGAATGGAAGGCGTCGATGGTCGACATGTGTCGAACCATGACACCGACAGGTTTGGGCATGAGCCAAGTGAGGAGGAAGGGGCATACTGGCGAAGCAAGAGAGTGCGAAGGGAAGCCGACAGGTATGTCGAAGACTGACGAAAGACAATATGGTCGAGACATGACCGACTACTATAGCAGTGGCAGAAGGACGCACATAAATTCAAGGAGAGTACTTGGAAACAGTTCAGGGTTGCTAAGGAATTTATTAGAAGTTATTGCAAGTAGTTGGGATCGTGAAAAATGTCAACACATGCAGATATTGTGCAGCACGACAGAGGCGCTGACAGTTGTAGGTCTACAGGATTTGAGGATAACAACAAACAGAGGAAGCTTGTCTCGGGGGTCGGATTGATCTCGGGAAAAACAACAGCAGGGTAGAAGGATTTTGTGCAGGCACAGAGCAGAGGGAGTTTGGTCAACAAAGGATCGAGAGAGCATTGTTTGGGGAGAATATTGGTAGATTGGAGAGAGCAGTCAAACATCTTTCGAACGCAGAGAATATTAAGCCATAACATCCACTATTACAAAATGAGAGATAAGTGACCAGGCGACCAAAAACTTTGGTCGCCACGGTTTTTTCAAGGGATAAATGACCAAAATTGCGAAATTTTAAGTGAGGTAACTAAAAATGACCAAGATAAATGACCAATGTGGTCACAGGATAAGAACTAAACTAAAAATGACCAAGATAAATGACTTGTTTGGTCATGGGATAAGAACTAAGCTAAAAATGACCACATAACAATTGGTCATTTATTTGGTCATTTTTAGTTGTGTCACTCCGACAATGGAAAATTACAATTTTGACAATGAATTTGTACAATTTACTAAATTCTAACATTGCATATAGATTCAGAGACCCCAGATGGATTCAAAGACCCTAGGGGTCTCTGAATCCATCTACAGTGTTAGAATTTAGTAAATTGTAGACCCCTTCATGGGTTGCAACTCGACAATGGAAATTAATATTGCAATTTTTTACAAGGGGATCTATATATATATATATATATCATGATGACGTCCTAAGAATACTCGAAATTGATAATGTGTTTAGTGTTTAGTCTCCTTTCATGGGAGTGATACATTTTCGTTGTCATTATGTACTGCACTCAAAATAGACTCAATTCACATGAACTCAATCCTGGCATTAATATAACCCATATAAAATTTATGCCTAACAAGAACATGTTGACCATGCTTATAATATGTTGACCATGCTTATAATATGTTGACCATCGACCCCATAAACATTTTATAACCATGTATATATTTATCATTAAAATATATATTAAAATAATATAATATACCATTCCCATTGCTTACATATCAATGCTCACATGTCTTTTATTTATGCAAGTAACCCATATAAATTTGAATGAACCTCACATCTATGTATAGCCATTAGAATATCATCATGCCATAACACGATAAACATGAGGCCATGACAACAACATCATCATTCGAAGAAGAAAAAAAAGATAACTAAAATCAACATTATAATGAACAAAACTTTAATGACCTCAACATCCTTATATCACCATTTTTGACATTGATATAATATGTACACAACGTCAACAATATGAAAAGATACAATTAAATTATATAACCATGCATGGAAATTCTAATATCTAAATCCAAAAGTTAATATAATTCTATCTTCAAGCTTATTATCCAAGAAAAACAATCATGCAATAAAAAGAAGAAGCATATGCATGTATGGATTCAAAGCAATTTTTTTCAACAGACAAGCAATAAAAGGATTCATGTGGGTTAATTCAACAAGTTAATAAAAACAAAGATGTGTGGGTTAATTCAACAAGTTAATAAAAACAAAGATGTGGGCTAAAACCTAGAAAAATATTCATCTTGAACAAGCTATTTGGAGCTAAAGAAGATAAATATTGGTGACACGATTATATAATAATAATTTTGATCCTTTTACATAAAAAAAAACATTTATTTTCATTTATCCACGATTATATAATTATAATTTTGAGCCTTTTACCTAAAAAAATCTATTTTTATTAATAAATGAAAATATATAATTTAAATAAATTTGGTATCAGAGCGGGAAAATAATCATGACGAGGAGAAAGCTGGTGATACCAACTTGACTTGCGTCAAGTGGTATTAGAGCGGGCAAAGAATCCTGACGAGGAGAAAGCCGGTGATACCAACTTGCCTTGCGTCAAGTGGTATCAACATTGGAAGTGAATCCAGTGAGAAAGTGTGTTAAACAGCTCCAGTTACGATTGGGTAGAGTTGTGCATGACTTGTTGAAGTCCGGTTGTGATTGGACGGAGTGGGAGTTTTAGCCTTGGTTGAAAATGGCTCACAAATACGTTAATGTCCGAGGTGTTGGACGAAGAGCGTGTGGTGCAACAGTCACAGTTGATCGTGATATGTTCGACGAGTGCATCTGAACAATGCGAACTTTGACAAATGAAGTCGCACCGATCAAAGAAAGCCAAAGGCGTGGTTGTATTCATGATGCGTTAGACCACAATGACGAGGAGGTCGAAGAATTGGAAGCATGGGAAGTAGCAGAAGAATAACTAGAAGACAAACTGATCAAACTTCTGATGGATATGAGAGGTCGGACAAAGATAGATGTACGTACCTACCTGGGAAGTCTGGATCTAGAAGACTTGATCGAATAGTTCAGAGAAATGGAGAAATACTTCAACATAGATCAGATCAAGGATCCTACATGGGTTAAGACTGCATGTCTGAGGTTGAAGGGTCATGCCTCATTGTGGTGGGACAATGTGCAGGCTGACAGAGTCAAGAAGGGAAAGGAGAAAATCAAGTCTTGGGATAGGATGGTCGCCAAGCTGAAAGGGAAGTTATTTCTGAATGACTATGTGATTTCCTTATTCCAAAAGTTGCAGAACTTTCGACAAAAAGAGATGACCATGAAGGAATACATGGAAGAGTTGTACAGATTTTTGATAAGGTCAGGACAGACCGACGAAGGAGAATAAGTTGTCGCAAGATACGTGAACAAATTGAAATATGCCATTCAGGACGAATTGAGCACGTCAAAATTCAGAGTGGTCGGTGAATGCTACTAGTTAGCACTGAAGGCAGAAGAGAAACTGTTGAGGAAATCCACAGCGACCAAAGGTAGGGTGACTGGTTGGGGTGTGAAGACTGTTTCCATGAAATGCCAAAGTAGCGGATACAGGAAATAATCTGTCGAAGAGAACCGACGGATGGACGGGACATCGACAAGAGAGAATATGTAGGAAAACCAACGCGATGGTCAAGAAACACACGGTTGAGGTTCTTATGGTCGAAGTGGTCCATCCGATAGAAAAGGAGCTGACAGGCTAGCCATAATCTATTAAAAGTGTTGAGGAGCGGGACACAAGGCATATGAATGCCTAGAGAACCTATATGCTACAGAGGAGTCGAAGCCCATACGTTGAAGAGATGAGCAAGTCGATGAGAGGACATAATCGACATCCGACAGCAATGAGGACGAGAAGAAGAAAAATTGAAACCTGACGGTCAGGCGAACATTGGTTCAGGAAAATCGACGCAACGAGCAAGAGTCGACACAGCGAAAGGCTATCTTTCGAACCAAAGTGTGAATCGACAAATGGTGTTGCAATACCATAGTTGATGGTTGAAGCACTGATAATCTTGTGTCGAAAAAGGTCATCGATAAAATAGGGTTGAAGTGTCGGGAACATACACACCCATACAAGATCTCATGGTTGCAGAAAGGACACCATGTGAAGGTGGCCAAAAAGTGCCTAATTAATTTCAATGTCGGGAAGATTGAAGACAGTGTGTTGTGCAACGTAATCCCAATGGATGCATGTCATTTGTTGTTAGGGAGGCCATGGAAATATGATCGGAAGATGATCTATGATGGTCGAACCAACAGAGTCACAGTGTGGAAAAATGGCGTGCAAAGGACTCTTAAGCCGAAGCTGGAGGACCAGTCCGACTGTAAGTAGAGTGAGAGAAAATTTTGGGAGAAGCAAGTGTTGATGTGTTCAATGAAAGAATTCCTCGCGGAGGAGGAAAAGTAGTCATGGTGTTTTGCCATCATTTTGAAAGGGCATGTGTCGAGATGTCGACAATGGAGAAGATTTTGGTCGAATTCGGAAAGATGATTGATGAGTTTCGAACCATAGTAATCGACGAGACACCGACGGAATTGCCACCGACGAGAAGCATATCCCATCGGATCGACTTGATTCCAGGGTCGAGTCCGCCAAACAAGGCACCGCATAGGATGAGTCTAACAGAAGGTCAGGAACTCAACTGATAGGTCTAGGATTTGTTGGACAGGGGATTGATCAGAGAAAGTCTGAGTCCGTGCATTGTACCAGCAGTATTAGGGATGAAGAAAGGTGGAGAATGGAGAATGTGTACAGATTCCAGAGCCATCAACAAGATCATGATCAAGTATCGGTTTCCATTTCCAAGGATGGACGACTTGATGGATTTCCTGAGTATAGAGAAGTACTTCATGAAGATAGACCTAAAGAGCGGTTATCACCAGATTTGGGTTAGAGAAGGAGATGAATGGAAGACAACATTCAAGATGAAGGAAGGGATGTATGAGTGTTTATTCATGCCGTTTGGATTGACTAATGCACCCAGTACATTCATGTGATTGATGAATGAGGTACTGAAACCATTCTTGGGAAATTTTGTCGTAGTCTACCTAGATGACATTTTAATTTTTAGTCAAACCAAGATAGAGCACTTGGGGCACATTCGCATGGTATTACAGAAGTTGCAGGAAGAAAAGATGATGGTAAACCTGCAAAAGTGTTTCTTCATGAAGGAAGAATTGGTATACTTGGGATTTGTAACCTCGGGTAAAGGGTTGGTGATGGAACTAGAAAAGGTGAAGGCAATGTTGGATTGGCTGGAACCGACAAGTACGATAGGAGTAAGGAGTTTCCATGGACTTGTTAGTTTCTATAGGAAGTTCATTTGGGGATTCTGTCGGATTTGTGCACCTTTGACAGAGTGCATGAAAAAATGGGAGTTTACGTGGATGGAGACTGCCCATTGAGCTTTCGACAAGATGAAGGAAAAGGTCACTAAGAGCCCAGTGTTGGCGCTCCCAGATTTCGACAAAGTTTTCCAGGTCGATTGTGACGCGAGTGGAATGGCAATTGGAGTAGTGTTGATCCAGGAGGGCCGACTAATTGCATTCTTTAGTGAGAAATTGGATGATGCGAAGTGGAAATATTCAGTCTAGGACCAGGAATTTTATGTTATTGTCCAAGCCTTACAGAAGTGGAGGCATTATTTGTTTCCCAAGGAATTTGTGTTGTACACAGATCACCAAGCATTGAGGTATCTGAATACCCAGTCGAAGTTGAATCAGCAGCACATGAAATGGGTTGAATTCTTACAGGGATATACTTTCATGTTGCGACATAGGTCGGGCAAGTCGAACAAGGTTTCCGATGCACTGAGTCGAAGAGTTGCATTGTTGAACATGATGACAGTTCATGCAACAAGAATAGAGTCGGTGAAGGCAGAGTATGAGACAGACGAGGATTTTGCGAAAGCATGGGAGGCTTTTCGTGAACCTTGGAGTGTCGACATAACTCCATACTTGGATTACTTTATCTAAGAGGGATACCTATTCAAGGGAAAAAAGCTGTGTATTCCTAGACGATTTGTAAGGGAGAACCTAATCCAAGAATTGCATAGTGGTGGATTAGCAGGTCATTTTGGCACCGACAAGACCAGGGCATTGGTTGAAGAAAAGTATTATTGGCCAGGAATGACGACATATGTCAGGAAGTGGGTATGACAATGTCGATTTTTCCAGTTGGCAAAAGGAAGAAGGAAGAATACGGGGTTGTATACACCGTTTCCGGTACCAGATACCCCATGGGAGCACCTGAGCATGGATTTTGTGCTAGGATTGCCAAAGACACAGTAAGGGAACGACTCAATCTTTGTTGTAGTCGACAGATTTTCGAATATGGCACACTTTATTCCATGTCGGAAGAAAAGTGACTCCATAGGAATTGCAATACTATTATTCAAGGAGGTAGTCAGATTGAATGGGTTGCCGAAGAGTATCACATCGGACAGAGATACCAAGTTTATGGGACATTTCTAGAGAACCCTATGGAAGAAACTAGACATGAGGTTGCATTTTAGCTTGGAATATCATCTGCAGACAGACAGACAAGCCGAGGTGGTGAATAGAAGTTTGGGAAACCTTCTAAGGTGTTTAACAACCGAAAAACCCAAGCAGTCAGAAAACATGTTGGTGCAAGCAGATTTTGCATACAACAATTCTGTGAATCGGTCGACAGGTTTGAGCCCATTCCAGATTGTTCAGGGAATAATCCCACATGGAGTGGTGGATTTGATCGAGTTACCAACAGAAACCAGGAAAAGCGAGGATGCAGAATCGTTCGTAGAGAATATGAAAGAAGTGAATGAAGACATGCGAAAGCACATAGAAAAGAGTAACGTAGCATACAAGTTGAGAGCTGACAGGAAGAAGAGGCTACAGTCGTTCAGCGAAGGAGACTTATTCTATGCACATTTGTGGAAGGAGATATTTTCGACAGGAATGTATAACAAGCTGAAGCTAAAGAAGATTGGACCATGTGATATTCTGAAGAATATTTCGGACAACGCTTATGTGTTGAAGTTTCCAAATGAATTGAGCATTTCACCAATGTTCAATGTCTCAGATCTGTACAAGTTCGAAGAAGGTTCAAGTAGTTGAAGCGCGGAAGTGTCGAAGATCGATTGGACAGTGCAGATTCTAGATCGATAGAAAGAGGAAATCGTAGAAGTAATAGAGGAATGCGAAGTCGGGTGTACTCGCAGTTCGCGAAGGAAGGAATACTTAGTAAGATGGAAAGATGATGAGTTGTAGGAGGCAACATGGATTTCTGAAGAAGAGTTCAGGAGAATGACAGAGCAGTCGAGTTCTTTTTCACCAGGGGAGTCTGATGCAGGAGCATCGAGGCCTAGGCAGAATAGTCAAAGTTGATCGAGATGAGGAAGGCTGACCAAAGGGAGTGCCGATGACCACTGGTGCGAAAGAGCAGACTGGTTGTCAAAGTCAATAAGTCGATCAGGAGCAGTCGGTATGCGACCGAAAGAAGCAACGAAGGTCGAGAGTCAGTAGGATGGGTCAATAGACAACAAGTGAGTGGAAGGTGTCTATGGTCGACATGTGTCGAACCGTGACACCGACAGGTTTGGGCATGAGCCAAGCGAGGAGGAAGGGGCGTATTGGCGACGTGAGAGAGTGCGAAGGGAAGCCGACAAGTATGTCGAAGACTAACGGAAGACAGTATGGTCGATACATGATCGACTACTGTAGCAGTGTCAGAAGGATGCACAGAAAGTAAAGGAGAGTACTTGGAAATAGTTCAGGGTTGCTAAGGAATTTATTAGAAGTTATTGCAGGTAGTTTGGATCATGACAGATGTCAACACATGCAGATATTGTGCAGCATGACAGAGGCCCTGACAGTTGCAGGTCTATAGGATCTGAGGATATCGACAGACAGAGGAAGCTTGTCTCGGGGGTCGGATTAATCTCAGGAAAAACAACAGCAAGGTAGAAGGATTTTGTGCATGCACAGAGCAAAGGGATTTCGGTCAACAAAGGATCGAGAGAGCATTGTTTGGGGAGAAGATTGGTAGATTGGAGAGAATAGTCACACATCTTCTAAACGCAGAGAAGATCGAGCCATAACATCCACTAGTACAAAATGAGAGATAAGTGACCAGGCGACCAAAAAATTTGGTCGCCACAGTTTTTTCAAGAGATAAATGACCAAAATTGAGAAATTTTAGGTAAGGTAACTAAAAATGACCAAGATAAATGACCAATGTGGTCACGGGATAAGAACTAAACTAAAAATGACCAATTTGGTCATGGGATAATAACTAAGCTCAAAATGACCACATAACAATTGGTCATTTATTTGGTTATTTTTAGTTGTGTCACTCCGACAATGGAAAATTACAATTTTGATAATGAATTTGTACAATTTACTAATTTCTAACACTGGAGATAGATTCAGAGACCCCAGATGGATTCAGAGACCTTAGGGGTCTCTGAATCCTTCTGCAGTGTTAGAATTTAGTAAATTGTAGACCCCTTCATGTGTCGCAACTCGACAATGGAAATTAATATTGCAATTTTTGATAAGGGGGTCTATATATATATCATGATGACGTCCTAAGAATACTCAAAATTGATAATGTGTTTAGCATTTAGTCTCCTTCCATGGGACTGATACATTTTCGTTGTCATTATGTACTGCACTCAAAATAGACTCAATTCACATGAACTCAATCCTGGCATTAATATAACCCATATAAAATTTGTGCCTAACAAGAACATGTTGACCATGCTTATAATATGTTGACCATCGACCCCATAAAATTTTTATAACCATGTATATATTTATCATTAAAATATATATTAAAAATATATAATATACCATTCCCATTGCTTACATATCAATGCTCACATGTCTTTTATTTATGCAAGTAACCCATATAAATTTGAATGAACCTCACATCTATGTATAGCCATTAGAATATCATCATGCCATAACACGATAAGCATGAGGCCATGACAACAACATCATCATTCGAAAAAAAAAAAGATAACTAAAATCAACATTATAATGAACAAAACTATAATGACCTCAACATCGTTATATCACCATTTTTGACATTGATATATGTACACAACGTCAACAATATGAAAATATAGAATTAAAACATATAACCATGTATGACAATTCTAATATCTAAATCCAAAAGTTAATATAATTCCATCTTCAAGCTTATTATCCAAGAAAAACAATCATGCAATAAAAAAAAGAAGCATATGCATGTATGGATTCAAAGCAATTTTTTTTCAACAGACAAGCAATAACAAGATTCATGTGGGTCAATTCAACAAGTTAATAAAAAGAAAGATGTGTGGGTTAATTCAACAAGTTAATAAAACCAAAGATGTGGGCTAAAACCTAGAAAAATATTCATCTTGAACAAGCTATTTGGAGTTGAAGAAGATAAATATTGGTGACACGATTATATAATAATAATTTTGATCATTTTACATAAAGAAAACATTTATTTTCATTTATACATGATTATATAATAATAATTTTGAGCCTTTTACCTAAAAAAGCATCTATTTTTATTAATAAATGAAAATATATAATTTAAATAAATTTGGTTTCCACCATTTATATTATATTTTCCATTGGTGCCAAAAATGGAGCACAAATATTCATTTTTAACTTCAACTTCACATATTATGAAAAATATGACCGTCTCACCACCAAAGGGTTTGCAATGCATCTGGTTCCCTTATGCAATCAAATTATGTAGGCGCCCATGATATCAGCTGCATAAGTTCATATTCTTGGAACAAAAATCACCAAAAGGTTTCAAACTATCCTCGAATTTGGAAGGTTTGGGATGAGACTGGTTCGATTGGCAGAGAGTGAGTAGAGTTTGAGCTGATTTAGGGATTAGTAAATAAAGGTTTTTAGGATGGTGGGGTTTGAATATATTTTGAGTTTAGATGGAGAACAGGAGTAGGGTCGGTTCCGATATGGAAACTACAATGAGGATGTCTTGCTTGCTCAATTTTGAATCCTTGCAAAATGATAAAATAGTTTGTACGTAAAGTATCATGGTGGGATTTCTAACTTTGGCATAAGTGCATCCTTTCCTAGTATAGGAGAGCAGGGAAAGGATCGAGATTTGGTGAACTGGCGAGCAACAGCAGAGATAGGAACGATTCGAAGATATCGAGGCTAGGAAAATGATGAAATTTCTTAAGGGCATGGTAGCGGGATCCGGAGGAGGAAGACTCAAGGAATTTCTCTACAATATCAGGGGGCCATACTCATCTGCCAGGGGATCATGGACACATTATTGCAGATCTTCCAAGGTATTTCATCAAAACAAAATCCCGTGGTTTCCTTATTTTAACGGATCCTATCTAAATCAAATACCAATGTTCTGGCTTGAATCCATTTTAATTTTTTCAAGATATTGAAAACGAAGTACCTCATGCTTAAGATCATGAGTTCAATTCCCCAAATGATCTGTTTTTTTTTTTTTACATATAATGTTAAATATCAGCCCTAGTTCCGTATTCATATGCATCTACCAGCCTAGTAATGCATTAAAATACAATTTGCAAGTGGTGGTCAAAATATTATTATATTAGGGCTTGCTTGTCCACACCTTTCTCAAAAACCTATGCACATGGATGGAAATATAATGCTTCAATGTGGGATGTATTTGGGCCTGTTAAGGTAAAAGAAACATCTAGCAAGCCTTCTAAATCGGCTTGAAAATTTATTTCACCAGAAATGGATATAGTATCATTGACCAGAAATGGATATAGTATTTGGAACATCATCCTTGTCATACATTGTTGCATATACAACTTCATTAACTATAAAGAATATCCTCTGCTTTCCTCTGAACAAGTAAGGCTTCCAAGATGGTTGTTTTATATCTGTATGTTGCATGTCCAATGGTGAAAACCCATTCAATCTCGTAGAATAAAGATTAGAAACACCAAGGTCCAAAGGGGTACCTATAGTCCATGCAGTTTCACATCATCTCAATTAGACAATCATCATATTTTACTTACTCACTGCAGAATAATCAATTACAGAAACCATAATTAACAATAGCTATAAAAACAGTTGAAGAGAAATACTGACCAAAAGGCATTGAGCTACTAATGAAATTCCTTAAGGCACCTTTATCCACTTTTCTTGAGCTACCTTTGCTACCAAGAAGATCTGATGTTGTTGTACTTGTAGCAGCAAAATTAACAGCTATAGTAGCTACAACAAGTGTTCCTACAAGCTTGGCCCTAGCTGCAATGCCCGTTATTCTCGTTCTTCCAGTTAAAGTGTCCAACAGATCTCCTACAAAAGGTGTTGGACTAACCATCATCTCTAGCTCAAGTACCTCACTAGTAACCACATCTCCCAAGGCTTGAGCCACCATGATGCCCTGTAGAAAGATAGGTAACCATAATCAATACATCGTACTTGTTTACTCAAACTCGTTGCATGGTCAATCAAAATACACATGAATGAATTTTAGTCAACTTTTGACTTGGACAGAACCTCTAAATGCCTTCACAAAGATTTGAAGGTAGTAATCTTAGTCATTGTGAGCTACATAAGTGAAAAAATCAGTCACATAAGCATCATAAGAGCACCAGCTAGATCACAAAATAGTGTGAATAACATTATCAAGGAGAGAAATGAAGAAAGGAAAATTAATAAAGTAGAGCAAATAAGAAGCTTAGAAGTACAACAATCAAACCCTAGAAAAATGACATGAAGAAAATGTAAAATACAATATAATAATTGAAAATTAACTTGCCTCGTAGTAAGCTTTTAGCTTAAGACTTGGGAAAGTCTTAAGCTGAAAATTGACTTGAAGAAAACGTGAAATACAAATATAACAATTGAAAATTAACTTGCCTCAGAAAATTTTCAGCTCTGTTATGTGAAGTATGTTTCATACTAGTGGTTACGATGTTCACATCACTTGCTACTAGAAGTGCACTCTGCAAATAGGGAAATTTTCCCCTTGCTGGTGCTAATGACAATTTTGGAATCAATAGCTATTTCAATGTATTTTAGTAGACTCATGATTAATTATTTTTAGTTCCCCCCCATGATATTGCTTACCAAGATCCAACAGTAAGGGCTTACGCAAGATCCATAATGACTTCGATTGATAATGAAATGTCTTGACCCCATAAAAAATAGGCAATAGATGCAAGAGCAAGGCTAGGGCCATATCCAATTGATCCATTTGACCAGGTAGAAGTTAAGAATATAGATATGCTATTATATCTACTTTAATAGGCTATCGGTGCGGACTCATTTTGAGTCAAGGGCTTCGATGAATCCGGCAGAGTGAAGCGTTCTATTCTTTTCCTTTTGCATTGGCGAGTCCTGTTCCAGCCCTTTCAAAGACCTTAGACACTAGACCGTACAAGACTATACAAGATGGTATATCTATCTGCTAACTAGTTTAAGATAAATGTCCAGGGTAAGGATTCAGTAGTGGTAAAAGGTTGTTGAAGGATAAAGCGCGGGCACTATATACTTCTAGTTGTGTCCATTATAATAAAGAAACAGAAACAAAAAAATAAAGTAAGATTGAACTGCTTTGTCTCCTCCAGCTAGGTTGTGGCATGAAGGAATTAGCTAATAATAGATATCTATATGGATTTCTATTTAGACCGGGTTAACATAAACTTATAAATGGCCTATAGAAAATAGGTCATCCATTGCAAAGTAAATTCCAGTAGCAGCAGTGGTGGTTGACCTGTTGGAGGTTAAAATGAAAAGCTCTTTCGTATCACTGTTGTTTATACAATGGTTACTATCTCTACAGTGCGTGCTTTATATGTATGGGTTATGCCTAATCCAAGAGATGCGTGATAGGGATAATAGTTAAATAACCACCAGTACCCCCAGGTAGGATTATGTGCATAAATGAGAAAAAAAGTCTATTTAAATTGATGCACGCATAGATAAGTTTCAAATTTATGATAAACAAATAAAGTTATGTTTTCCGACAGCTTGTTGGTAAGATGGTCCCTTGTGTCTATTCTGATGAAAAAAGACTGGAGTTAAGGATGATTGTGTAACTAAACATAATAGAGTGTTACTGGGCTTCTAATGGAATCAAGTGAATCTGTTGCCTATTCTCTTAGTGCTGTTAGCTTTGATGCTGGTGGATCAGCAATTGGTGCTCAGTGTTGCGGTGGATGGCCATAGTTCTTGCAGATCTCGCAAGATTATCCCAATTGACAAGGAACTAGAAACCCTTGTTGAGGCGTTCAACATCAGATAAATACCAAGAGCCAAAAATAGGGAAGCTTATTTGCAAGATAGCTTTCAATACGCCTTCTTCACGTTACTTATTTTTAGTATTTAGGTATTCTTATTATTTATTTGCCTCCCTTTCTGATGGGGTTAGACACATGTTCGGCTTGCATTGGTATTGGAACAGATGATGCACAGAAAACTGGATGTTGTACCCATTCAGCACGATGAATCAACCACCCAATGATGATATGATACTTCTAAACCACTTCCTTAATGTGATGGATCACCTTCTTAGAGTCTCTCTCACCCTTTCCTGGATGTTAGACCTGTTGTTATAGTTGGTTAAGACATTGTCATTGTTTATTTCTTATATTATTTCGACCTCTTGTGCATTTGTCATTGAATTTCTTGATTGACAAGTTATCATATTATGTCAGATATATTATTATATTTATTAAGTTTATGTAAGTCATAATATCATACTAATAGCATGATTATATTAGTTTAGAGTTATTAAAAAGTAATACAATTATCCATATATTATACATTTTTATGCCCAACATTGTCCTTCAAGAAATCATCCTCAACGGGTTTTGTATGTATAGTTCAGCAAAGGTTCCTCTATCATTGACACTATCCCTCTTGTTTCAAAATCAGTGTTTGTTGATTATAGGGGGTTATCCATAAAATAATTTGCTAATAAGATATTCCCTTTCAGTGTGTTTAAACTTCAAATCAGCAGGAAAAGCTTCAGATATGCAAAATAACTTTGTAGACCTACAACTTATGCTCTTGAATAGTGAATTAGATTTTGTATTCAGTGAATGAAAACTCTTAAATATGCAATATTTAAAGCTGGTTTTTTTATGACTGTTGCCTTAATTCATTGGGATTATCAACTGACACAAATGGTGCTCCATCTCAGAGACTTTATGGGTGCCAATGGAATGTGGTTTATGTGCGCTCCCAAATATCAGATGGTAATGGTCATATTTCATTTTCACCTCAATCAGTTTCAAATTGTTTACGAACATTTTCTTCATGGATAGTGATGATATTGTTTAATGTACAGGTGTACCACCTCTTGTTTCTCAACGTGTCCTTGATATTTTGACATACCTTGCCAAAAATCATTTTTGTGTTGTTGATCTTCTTTTCTACATGGACTCATCTCCAATGTTGGAGTCAACATCTCAAACATCTGCAATATCAATAGAAGAGAAAGGAAAAGGAAAGGTTGATGAAGTTCCATATGTGCCTGTATCGGGGGGGACTGAGAAGGGGAAGACACTTCTTATTTTTCTTCTAAATCTCCTTAATCAACCATTATCATCAAGGAGCAGTGATCATTTGGAGTAGGTATGGTTTGGATTCTTTATAATCATGTTCCTTCATGTTTGTATGTAATGTAAATTTTGGTAATCACTTTTCTATTGTCTGTAGGTTATGGGGCTAATTGAGGTTATTATGAACAATATTGAAGTTAAAAGTGTATTATAAGCTCCCTCTAGTCAACTAAAGGATGTTTTGCCACAAGGGGAAGGTGTTCAAGGTGGACCTGAAGTTCAAGGGGAAGGTGTTGAAGATGGACCTGAAGTTCAAGAGGAAGGTGTTCAAGTTGGACCTAAGGTTCAAGGGGAAGGTGTTCAAGATGGACTTGAGATTGGATCCAATGCCACTTCTACTGACCATGCAATTGAACCTACTTCCATTGAAATAAATATTGATTTTGAGGTACCCAGGTGCTCAGGAGCAGGTAAAAATAGTGAAGGCATGGGAGCTTCAACTTAAGGTTTGAAGATGGAAATGGTTGCATCTGATATTCTTCTCCAACTTCCTAAGAGAGAGTTGCAAAACTTGTGTAAGATTCTAGCAAAGGAAGGGTAGGAAACAATGGCAGTTGGTCTTGAGTTAATACACCTTGTTACATATTGCATAATGTTCAAGTTTTGATTTATATTAGTAATGCAATTTTTTTGTTTTCTCCTTGATTGAATTCAATCTTATATTATTGTAGGTTGTCAGGTATAGTGTATACAAAGGTGGGAGAGCTGGTTCTCAAGAAGTTAGCTAGTATTGCACTTACTCACTGAAAGCTTTTCATCTCTTTCAATATTGCATGCATGTATAGAAGAAAATTCTTTGGAGGAAAGTAACATAGAAAACCTACATGGGACAGTTTAATTTCTGATTTGTCAAATCCCGACAAGAAAAGGGTCATCGTCTTCTTGGTTTGATCAAATGTCACTGTTGATATGTTTCTCCCACTCCCAGTGTTTATTGTAAGTAGCATCTTTGCATATGCATTCATGCAAGAAATAAAAACACTTTGTTCCAAAATATAGGAAAGCCTATTTCTTCATTACTCTATGTTGTTCATATGTTGTCATGTATCCCAAAGGATTTCCTAAAATATTCATGAATGGACTATTTCCTTTGATGTTGTTATCCAAGGAATACTTGTTACTGTTATCCATAGCACCTGCACCAGCTAAGGTTGTATCTTCAGACTCAGACACAAGTGAACTTCCTCCCATAGCTATCTGAACATCTGGAGTAAGTTGGAGCTTGCATTGTAGCATATGGTCAAGTATAAGCCATAAGGAAGTCACCCACTTAGGAACTGAAACGTTTTCCCCTGTCATGTAAATTGGCATAAAATTTGTCAATAAGTCCAATGCGACACCAACAAGTCCATTCTCTTCTCCTATTTCTCTTGTGCTACTGTCTTCACTCAAAACTGATGTCAAAATATGCTACTGTCCCTATTATGTTTGATATGTTAGACATGCATGAACTATGCATTAAAATCTCTTTGTAAATTGATTGGTGCCTAAATCATCAAAATTCATCTCGCTATTGAGATATTCATATTTTCTTAAGATAATCAGGTGACATTAACATTGGATAGGTGTCTTTTTCCTGTTTTTCTCTCAAAACTTTAACTGCACACACTTTCTTTGCAAGCCCTGGGTTGTATTGCTATTTTATTCTCTATTAGGAAGCATTTCCCCCGTTTCCATAGCACCTGCACTAGATAAGGTTGCATCTTCAGACTCAGACACAAGTGAAGTTCCTCCCATAGCTACAGTGTTCTGAACATCTAGGGTAAGATGGAACTTGCATTGTAGCATATGGTTAGGTATAAGCCATAAGGCAGTCACCCACTTAGGAACTTAAACTTTCTCCCCTGTCACGTAAATTGACATAAAATTTGTCAATAAGTCCAATGTGACACCAACAAGTCCATTCTCTTCTCCTACTTCTCTTGTGCTACTGTATTCACTCAAAATTGATGTCAAAATATGCTACTGTCCCTCTTATGTTTGATATGGTAGACATGCATGAACTATGCATTAAAATCTCTTTGTAAATTGATTGGTGCCTAAATCATCAAAATTCATCTCGCTATTGAGATATTAATATTTTCTTAAGACAATCAGGTGAAATTAACATTGGATAGGTGTCTTTTTCCTGTTTTGCTCTCAAAACTTTAAATGCACACACTTTCTTTGCAAGCCCTAGGTTGTATTGCTATTTTCTTCTCTATTAGGAAGCATTTCCACTATTTCCATAGCACCTGCACCAGCTAAGGTTGTATCTTCAGACTAAGACACAAGTGAAGTTCCTCCCATAGCTACAGTGTTCTGAACATCTGGAGTAAGTTGGAGCTTTCATTGTAGCATATGGTCAAGTATAAGCCATAAGGCAGTCACCCACTTAGGAATTGAAACTTTTTCCCTTGTCACGTAAATTGACATAAAATTTGTCAATAAGTCCAATGTAAAACCAACAAGTCTATTCTCTTCTCCTATTTCTCTTGTGCTACTGTCTTCACTCAAAATTGATGTCAAAATATGCTACTGTCCCTCTTATGTTTGATATGGTAGACATGCATGAACTAGGCATTAAAATCTCTTTGTAAATTGATTGGTGCCTAAATCATCAAAATTCATCTTGTTATTGAGATCTTAATATTTTCTTAAGACAATCAGGTGACATTAACATTGGATAGGTGTCATTTTCTTGTTTTTCTCTCAAAAATTTAACTGCACACACTTTCTTTGCAAGCCCTAGGTTGTATTGCTATTTTATTCTCTATTAGGACACATTTCCCATGTTTCCATAGCACCTACACCAGCTAAGGTTCTATCTTTAGACTCAGACACAAGTGAAGTTCCTCCCATAGATACGGTGTTTTGAACATCTGGAGTAAGCTGGAGCTTGCATTGTAGCATATGGTCAAGTATAAGCCATAAGGCAGTCACCCACTTAGGAACTGAAACTTTTTCCCCTATCACGTAAATTGGCATAAAATTTGTCAATAAGTCCAATGTGACACCAACAAGTCCATTCTCTTCTCCTATTTCTCTTGTGCTACTGTCTTCACTCAAAATTGATGTCAAAATATGTTACTTCCCCTCTTATGTTTGATATGGTAGACATGCATGAACTATGCATTAAAATCTCTTTGTAAATTCATTGGTGCCTAAAAAACAAGACAACTAAAATTCATCTAAGAAAGTATTTTTATTTTGGAGCTAAAGTCCCGACTACTATAATATTTGTAATAATTGGGTTTGGGTTGAATGATAGAGGCAGATTGTGAAGAATCTAGAGCATGGATATCGATTGTATCGTGCATGTTGCATTTTGTTGTTTAATTCAATTTAGACTTTTTTTTTGTATTGTGATTTATTGTGGCCGTTTGGAACCTAAAATTTAGAGGATAAACAAGGTAGATAGACTTAATACTTGAAAAAATATTTTGTATTCTTGAAGCAAACTTCAACAATATTGGTAATTTTTTATATTGGGTAGACAAATTAAGAAATGTGGCCATTTCATGTTTAGGTTTATGGAATTATCCATGGGTTTATGTAATTGATGGAAATTTGTATGTTTTGCAATATGATGAAACTTGTTATGCTGCATGCACAAGTAAATTATTATTCACTCTGTGCTGTGATGGGCCTCCCGAGCCTTTGGTTTTTTGCACAAGATTGCAACCTTTGAGGAAAGTACTGGATTTCATATTTGGTTCTTTAAAAAAACTTATCAACCATATTTAGACTAAAAAAAAGAACTATGTCACTTATATGAGATGTGTACAAACTCATTGTCTTTTATAAGATGCTACTTTTGTGATTTTATTATTAAATTCTTCTTTGTTCAAGATCTGGTACAATTTAGTGACCCAAATACAACCACCTTTGCAAAAAATGCACTAAATAGTAGAAGCATTCCAAGGCAAGTGCACATTTTTTATTGTGTGCACTACAACTATATAATAGTCATGATATTTTTTGATGTATTGACAGTATGTTTGTGTTTCATCTTTTTGGGTTTAGATATATTTAGCCAAAGCATGTGAGATTGTGCAGCTTGATGATCGCATTTTCTGCTCACAATGACGTGAATGTGAAGTTTCAGAGCCATCAGAGAAGGTAAGAAGAAACTCCTATGTTATTATCTTGATGGATACAATGTTTTTTTCCTTTTTCCTTGAAGTCTATATTGCATGTTGTATGCATGCTTATCTCTTAGTTTGTAGTAATATTTGAACTAGTTTGAAGTTTTGAACATGTTTTATAAACATCTGTTTTCATAGAAGTAGAGGCTTCTTTGATTCATCAAGAGAGGTCTCAACTCTATCAACATAAACTAGTATTTAAAATCCTATATTGACAAATTATAGGTTGCAATCAACTTTACATTTTGTATAATCTCTTGTTTACATAATATCGATATTGTTAAATTATTACCTTGATTAGTCTTAGTTTTGGAAACTATCACTAGGTTAATTGAAATTATTTACATAGATATAAACTTGTGACTAATTAATTAATAATGATGTCACCTGAAATGGGGTACGGGTATGTGTTTTGGAAATGATGCTTTCAAAATTCCAGTAAATGAGGAAATGATGAAATATACATTGTCTGTCCGTAAAGACTCTGACACATAAATAGTTCAGTGTACCAGACCACTATTTGTATCCTTTCTTATTCCAAAATATTTATTATTTATAGTCCTCCTATAAGCTTATTTTTGTTCAAGTTTTTAATATCTTCACCATTTCTCAGTTTGATACTCTTATGGATATAATTTTTGATGTATTTGTAACTTCGGAAGATATTCTTCTATGTATTACATTTGTACTTTATTGTATCCCCAACAGAGATGTATTATTCCTCTGATTGGAAGTGTCGTCATGTGTACTTGCATGTGTCGCAAGTTATATTGTAAGTGTTGTAACTTATACTTGATGGGTTATTAGACCACCTTGATGGGGTCGGCCTTGTATGAGTCATGTGGGTCAAAGGTTTATTAGACCACCCTAGTGGGGGTCCACCCAATCAGCATTATGTTAAGCGGTTAAGTTGAGGTTGACCTAGTTGAGTAAAGGTCAAGTCAAGTTAGTGTATAAATAGAGAGTGTGTCTCTCTCATTTTACACATTCTATTTGTTCACTCACTTCGCATTAGTGAGAGAGGAGGAGTGCAGACTAGTGGAGGAGGAGTATGCTTCTGCTATCATCTATCTCTTGGGTTTGATCATGGTGATCCTTGTATTGATGCTTATTCTATCTCTAAGGGAGTTGCGGTGTTTTTCACCTTCTTGGTTTTCCCCGGTGAAATGTTTTGTGTCTCTTGTCTCTTGTCTTTTATGCTTGATATGTTGTACACGTTATTCGTTCAATTAAGATCCTAGATCATAATGTATTAAATTATGAAAAACTAACATGGTATCAAAGCTAGCCTGAAGGAAGGCATGCTATGGCATTTATGAGACTTGTTGCACTTGCGACAATTTGCAAGCTAGGGCATGATATAGAAAAAACTAGTCATCATGGAACTTTCGCTATAAATCCATTTTGGCGAAGGTTCAGGATCTGAAAGATTTACAAGTCGTAGATAAAGTCCCCATGTACCTTGTGTTATAAGCACAACTTTGAATTCGCTGTACTTTGTGAGTTATGATCAGTACAATCTAGGGTTTCTACCTCTTCCAGATCTCAATCATAAACAATTGACCTAGGAAAAAAGGGCATAACTTGGGCTAGGAAGCTCCAAATGAAATTTCGTAAAAAGAGACAGGTAGGGAACAGACTTTAGTTTCTATGGTAAGTTTTTTCAGAGGCCGAAGTTGAACCAGTGACACATGGCATGCCGTACAAGTTCGCTCTCCTGTTTTATCCCATAAACAGGTCACGTTGCGACACTTGGCATAACTATATCTCAGAGAATCGAATTGAGGTCAGACCTGTGGGGTTGGAAAGATGACAGGTCAGGATTCGACAGGCTGAAGTTTCAGACCCTATAGATTCATAATTTCAGAGTTGCACTAGAAACAATTAGGTACATATTTCTGTCCAAACAGAATTGATTTCTAAGCACCTTCATTTTTGGATCATCATTGCTGTGGGAAATTAGGGTTTCGGAGAAAGTTGAAATTCTTGGAATCAGAGACCATAGCTAAATGATCCTCATCAAAATCGAAATTTAGAGACCAAGATCAAATTTTTTGGTTGGGAAGAAGGCCGGGCTTGATCAAACCCTAGTTCAGGATTTTGATTGGGAAAGTGGAAAATTAGGGCTTCTGCAAAAGTTGGAATTTTTGAAATCTGTGACCGCGGCTGGAAACTCCTTAGAAAAATGAATTTTATAGATTTGGATCGAACCTTTTGGATGGGAAGAAGACCGGGCTTTATCAAACCCTAGTTCAGGGTCTTATCTAGTGAATCCAGAAATTTCAAAGGCAATTTTGAGGGGTCAAATTTTGCAATTTTCAAAATTGAAGTATACCAGCTTGATCAACTTAGCAAGGCACATCTTTCCATCCATTCAGAAGTTTGAAATTCCAAATTTAAATTTTTAGGGTTTCTCTAACAAACCCTAATCCGACTCCAGATCGAGTCTCAGCCAATCAAAGTGGATTGGGTTAATCCTAGAAGAAGATGATTTGGTCACCTGTATAAATGAATAAGTTCCAGTTCCAGAGGGAGATGAGGCTTAGGCCTTACGTGAGAAGGCTACAAGCAATCCCGTCAGGTATGACTTGAAGAGATACAGGTACGTTTTGAAATTTGTTCATAATTGAGGTTATGATTATTTGTCTTCATATTATTGAGGTTAGTACAATCTTGATTATTTTTAGAATTGTCTTATCACCCTAATAGAAGTATGAATGCATGTGAATGATAGAAGACATTCATTGATTAGGGTTATATGATTTTACTAATGCACTGTGGTATTCTTTGAGGATGATGTTGTCCGCTAACATGAAAGGTACAAATCAAGTTCTAGATCAAGAACATATGTTCATGGTGACATGAAGACAAAGACTCATGGATCACATATAAGCTCTACTTACGAGGTATGTATATTTTGGTTCTACAATGGTTAACTTATGAGTTATGCAGGTGACTAGCACAAGTCATCAAAGAAAACAAGAAGACATTGTTTAGGTATGTTGGACATAACTATCTAACATGATAATCTAGGTATGTTTTTTCCTATATCAAGTTAGAACCCTACCTTGTGTTAGGTTCTCTTATATAAGTATATCTTCATATGATTGATGATTGTTCATGAAGTTATAAGTTTGAGTAATCACAGGATTATGCATATTATGTTTCTTACTTTTAATAATGATATGACGAACCAAAAGAGTCCTATGGTCAAATAAGAATATGCATGAGTAATAGAAGTCCTCACCGAAACCTTGAATACTAATGCTTATGATAAATTACCTGTGTGTGAAATGATTATGACCATACACATTTAATATGATTTAGAATCATAATGTTTTGATAGTATTGAGATTATACTAATGGATGTATGATTATGTATGAGATCTTGAGGATGACACTAGTGCACACTTAAGCATGCATAGTGGTCCAGAATGAATATAAGTTCAAGGACATGTAATTCAGGAAGCAAAGATCAAGAGGGAGCACACTCCAATAGTTCCTGCAAGGAAGCAAAGCACAAGAGGGAGCACTCCAGGAAGCAAAGATAAAGAGGGAGTCCACCCAACAACCAAACAAAGATAAGTATTTGAATTGTCATTTATTATATATATGATTACTTAAATGATGTTGTCCAGTCATATACATACTTATGTTCCTAGATTTAGGATATATATTATGCATATTAGAAAAGTTGCATTAATGAATAAGATACTACTAATATGCAAGTAATGGGTAAGTGGCCTATGGTACTGTACAAAATTCCATTGCTACTTATCTAGAATGAAACCTCTTTGCTGACATGTTGGGAGTTGTGCACACTCTTAAAAATGTTCTGGTAGAGATGGAAGGCATCTAGAAAGTTACGGGATATGGATAAATGTTGTATTGAAGCATTGGCTAAGACAATTACATGACTATATGACATATATTCTTATGTGTAAGATTTTGTTCTGAAAACTATGAGAAGTTTCTAATCATGCAATTGAATTTGACATGTAGGAAAGATCATGTACAATCACCTACAAAAGAAGGACTACAACATTTGTTCAAGCAACGAAGTTCAAAGAAATATATCTATTGAATATATTGAAGAAATTGAAGTTCCCAGGATTCGGGATGCAGTAATGGAAGAAAGCCATGATCGAGGAATATCAGTCGATCATGAAGAATGATGTTTGGGATGTGGTCCCAAGACCTGAAGGGAAGTCTGTTGTGACTTCCAAGTGGATCTACAAGATCAATCATGTTGTAGATGGAAGCATAGAAAAGTACAAAGTGAGATTTGTAGCTCGTGGCTTCTCCTAGAAAGAGGGAATAGACTATGAAGAGACTTTTGCTCCTGTAGACAGATACACTTCCATCAGAACAATACTTTCTCTGGATGCAGTGATGAAATGGAAGATACACTAGATGGATGTCAAGACATCTTTCTTGAATGGTGTAGTCGAAGAGGAAGTGTATGTGGAGCAGCCACTTGGTTTTGAGACACATGACAGGGAGTCATATGTCTGCAGATTGGAGAAAGCCTTGTATGGCTTGAAGCAAGCTCCTGGGACTTGGTATGGTAGGATGGATAGTTTCCTATCCAGTTTGGGATTTACCAAGAGTAAAGCAGATTCCAACCTTTACTACAAGGTTGAGGAAGGCAATCCTGTGATACTACTTATGTATGTGGATGACCTATTTGTTATAGGTAAGGATGGATTGATTGCCGATACCAAGAGGAAGCTTGTTGACAAGTTCGAGATGAAGGACTTGGGGATGATGCACTATTTTCTAGGCATGGAGGTGTGGCACAGTGCATATGGGATCTTCCTTGGACAAGGGAAGTATGCAGTAGAGATCCTAAAGAGGTTTGGGATGATGGAATACAAGGACATGGCCACACCTATGGCATTGAACCTGAAGCTTCTGTGTGATGCTTCATCTGAGCCAGTTGATGTCATGATGTATCGTCATATGATTGGGTCCTTGATGTACCTGATGAATACGAGACCAGATATTTGCTTTGTGGTGAACACATTGAGCCAATTCCTAACGGATCCCAGAGGTGTTCGCCTGGTTACTGTAAAGCATATTCTGAGGTACCTGAAGGGTACGGTTAATTATGGGCTCAAGTATGATGCAAATCAAAAGCTTAACCTGCAGGGTTATGTTGATTCAGATTGGGCAGGCAGTGTTGCAGATAGGAAGAGAACTTCTGGGTGCTGCTTCAGTATGGGATTAGGTGTGATCTCTTGGCTTAACAAGAAGCAGTCCTGCGCAACACTGAGTACAGCCGAAGCAACGTATGTTGTAGCTTGTTCGGCTAGTTGTGAGGCAGTATGGCTGAGGAAGCTATTGTGTGAGTTATTTGATCTCCCCTTGGATGCTACTGGTATCTTTTGTGATAACCAGAGTTGTGTGAAGCTATATGACAACCCAATGTTCCATGATAGGTCGAAGCACATTGAGATCAAATATCACTATATCAGAGATATGGTTCAGAGAGGAGCAGTGAAGCTCCTGTATGTTGCGACGGATGAGCAGGTTGCAGATGTGTTGATGAAACCACTAGCAAGAGTGAAGTTTGAGTACTTTAGAGAGAGGCTTGGTGTTCTTCAGATTGAGGATATGTTGAGGAAGAAGTGATGGACACATTTGCAGGAGCCATTCCAAGCATGGTGAGAGGAGGATCCTTCCCATGGTTGTGGATCTAAGCGCTGTGTGTTGAGCATCATGATGATGCTCCAGTTACTGCTTTGTATGATCAGGTTGATTATGTATGATGATATGTATCAGGTAGATACATTGATATGTATTAGGTAGATACATTGTATGATCAGGTAGATCATGTATGATGATATGTATTAGGTAGATACATTGTATGATCAGGAGGATCATGTGTGATGATATGTATCAGGTGGATACATTGTATGATCAGGAGGATCATGTGTGATGATATGTATCAGGTGGATACATTGTATGATCAGGATGATCGTGGACGATGAGCTTCAGGATGTTGCTATGGATGATATGCATCAGGACGATGCAATGATGAGTATCAGGATGATGCTCTGGATAACATGCATCAAGACGATGCAGTGACGATGATCAGGATGATAATGTGTGATGAGTATGAGGATGATACTATGGATGATGTGCATCAGGACGATGCTATGATGATGATCAGGATGATCATGTACATCAGGATGATGTATGGTGAGTATCAGGTTGATACTCTGTGGCCATGGACAGGTTGTGCAAGGGTAGCATGTAATACTTCCTGGAGAACTGGACAGGTTGTGCTAGTCACGTAAAAGGCCTCAGATGCTTTTTAGAGATCTTGCTTGGAAAGACACTCTTTTAATGTTTTGCTAGACCACATGTAATACGTCCTGGTGATCTGGACAGGTTGTGCTAGTCACATAAAAGGCCTCAGATGCTCTTTAGAGATATTTCTTGGGAAGACACTCTTTTAAGGTTTTGTGGAGACCACATGTAACTGGAGATCTAGACAGGTTGTGCTAGTCACGTAAAAGGCCTCAGATGCTCTTTAGAGATCTTGCTTGGCAAGACACTCTTTTAAGGTTTCGTGGTAGGGGTCACATGTAATAAGTCCTGGAGATATAGACAGGTTGTACTAGACATGTAAAAGGCCTCAGATGCTCTTTAGAGATCTTTCTAGGCAAGACACTCTTTTAAGGTTTTGTGACAGTCACATGTAAGTGGACCTGGGAGATCTTGCCGATCGTGCTTCGGCACATAAAGGATCTTGGGATACTCTTTCGAGGCATTGTGACGCACGTAATAAGTCCTAAGGATTCCACAGTATGACCAGTGTTGATGAAGACCTACACGTGGTGGGCCTACATCCAGTATGAAAAAGGGCTGGCTCTGTAGAACTTCCTATGACGAACATAATTCAAAGATAGCCCAGTGATCGAGATGTCAAGTACAGCAGAAGTGATGATGATGATGCTCCGTGATCCAGTGACGATGATCCAGCTCTAGAATTGAAGACTTGTGCCTATGTGTATTGATGACTTGTGTCTAGAGTATACCTTCCTAGTTAAGAGGGAGTGTTGATGTATTTGTAACTTCGAAGATATTCTTCTATGTATTACATTTGTACTTTATTGTATCCCCAATGGAGATGTATTATTCCTCCGATTGGAAGTGTCGTCATGTGTACTTGCATGTGTCGCAAGTTATATTCTAAGTGTTGTAACTTATATTTGATGGGTTATTGGACCATCTTGATGGGGTCGGCCCTGTATGAGTCATGTGGGTCAAAGGGTTATTAGACCACCCTAGTAGGGGTCGTCCCAGTCAACATTATGTTAAGTGGCTAAGATGAGGCCGACCTAGTTGATTAAAGGTCAAGTCAAGTTAGTGTATAAATAGAGAGTTTGTCTCTCTCATTTTACACATTCTATTTGTTCACTCACTTCGCATTAGTGAGAGAGGAGGAGTGCGCACTGGTGGAGGAGAGTATGCTGCTGCTATCATCTATCTCTTGGGTTTGATCATGGTGATTCTTGTATTGATGCTTATTCTATCTTTGAGGGAGTTGCGGGGTTTTTCACCTTCTTGGTTTTCCCCGGTGAAATGTTTTGTGTCTCTTGTCTCTTGTCTTTTATGCTTGATATGCTATACACGTTATTCGTTCAATTAAGATCCTAGATCAGAATGCATTAAATTCTAAAAAACTAACAATAATGAACTTGAATCCTTGAGGATTATATTTTGAGGTTAAGCTTCATAATAAATACCAACGATTTGTGAGATTTTGATATAGATTTAAGTGTTAGACTATTATCTTTACCATGAAAAGGTTATGTGTTTAAATCCCGAGTCATGGATCTTTATTTTCAGTTATGAGGCTAACTCCATTATAGGATTTGAATTTGTTATTTAATGTGTATTGGTTGGGTTAAAGTTAATTTTGAGAATCTATAAGTATGGAACCTCTATAATTTTCAACCCATGGAGAGAGCACTGCTCAGATTCATGTTTTTTATTGTACAGACTGGTTTTCACTGCTCTACCTGTAGTCATGAAAATCCATCTGGTTGACTTTAGTACTTTCAAGTCTAACATTCAATTAATTTCAATTGTAGGGCATTAATTGAAAGTCTAATTTGATATGACTCAATTACTCCAAAATTCTTGTTTCCTAAATGTTAAAATATGTGCATATTATTAAGGGCCCATCTCTAACAATGGTAACCACATAGACCAACCAAAAACTACTACACCTGTTGCACTGGAATCACAATTGTGACTACTGAGCAGTTGAGTTACTCCATACCAATTCCCAATATTCTTACACTTCTCATAAATTGCATCTGCCAAATCTGGATCATGCTTAAGCAGATCATAAACAAATGACCTCATAGAGAGCACTGTGATTTGCTCATCTTCAAATTTTGACACCTTGGAAATTTGGATTGTTGAGGGGCAAGATTCAGTCAGCTTGAGCAGGAAAAGGGAATTGCAATTAGATTTTTCATTGTACATAGGTGAATAAAAAATAGTTGCTCTCTCTACAATTGGACCATAAGCTTTATTTCAAGTTTTGTTCTCTCTTTGCAAGAAATATGCAAATACTTGAAAGTTCAGTTATAAAAATGAATGCTTCCAAGAAAGTAGTGGCAAATTAGAGAATTTTATGGAATAGTTTGTTTGGGATGATGTGTGTGTGATGTAGTGCTACACCTAGTGGCATTTTGGATCATGATGTGTGTGTGATGTAGTGCTACACCTAGGTGCATTTTAGACATTGTTTGAGCAGTTTTGAGAGTTGGAGTAACCTTGTGGTTAATTCTGGGCATGCCTTGCCTTCCAATAGCCTTGGTATTCAATTCTGGTCACTTCTCACCAAGAATGGAAGCATAAAAAGACATAATCCCAGTTCTGACAGAGTAAGCAGTCATAAAAACACTAAAAGTTACTCTAAAACAATTCCTAGAAAGGAATGAAGGTTGAACAACATTAAACTTTTGTTTTTAGGGCATTGTCTCACCAAAGTTTCTTTGGGAAAGGTTTGCAATCAATGATTTGAGGGCTTGTGAGGCTTTCTTTAGGTTTAGGTGGGATATGCCTTGCCTAGTAGTGGAGCTATGGAAATTTGGCAATCGAGGTGAAGTTGGTTAGGAAAATGATTGGTCAGAACATGCTCCAGTATGATTTGAACATCGGTGAACCCTACGTTTTGACATTTGATTGGCTTGCTAGTCATTTAGTTGATTAAGCTTCCCTTGTCATAGTGCATCATGGATTTGACATTCCAAACACTCATTTGGGCTTGTTTGCATAATTCAGTGAACTTGTGAATTTGCACGCATCCCAATCAGGTGTAAAGAAAAATGAATTTTCTTATTGCAAGTTTATTGTGTGGATTGGTGACTTTATGAGCAAAAAGCTAGAGATTATGAAAATTTGTGGAATGTTCCTAAGTTCTTAAGAGAGCTACTTGAGAGCTGGTTATTATGGCTTGAGTGAGATAGATTTCTGATATCACCAAAGTTTTTCCTTTTCAAGTGATTGTTAATAGTTGACTGAAGTCCCTTGGGATTCACCTTAAAAACCAATGATGGTGGATTTAGAGATTGGGTATAGTTATAACAAAACGTGGAGAAAAAAATTACAAATCGGTGCACCAAGTGGATGTCTATTGGAGGGAATCTCACACTAAAGGTCAGACACAAAAAAACACACCTACCTAATGGGAAAATGTAGCAAAATGCGTAGAGACATGGACTTATTCACCAAAACAAAACCATATGCACTAGAGAAAATAGTGTTCACCATGTTACTGCTTGAAATAGATTCCTTTTGACATTGGTCAGCTCCAAACTTCACATGTGTAGGTTGGCCCTAAGTCTCATATGCACAGGTCGGCTTCAATTATGCCTCTATTCATTGTTTTTCTCACTCAGTCCTCAACTTTTGCCACTGCTTTTGTGGATTTTTACACACAAATAGACATGCCTAAGGATTCCAAATCACTTTGTTTAGTGACCCCCTCAAACGCTGGAAAATGCTTAGAATAGACCTATTATATTGTTGTAACCTTTGACCTTAATATGTCCTTTATGTTGGAAGCCAAACTTAGCATATTGATGTATATTTTTCCTTCTTCACATCTAGAGCTACTTCCAAATCAAGGGAGTGCTCTTCATGTATTGCTATTATAGTAAATTTCTTGTGGGTGTTCTTGATACTCTGCATATATTTATGGCTATGTCAATAGTCTACCTAAAACTCATTGTTTGCATATTAGTCTGTGTCTTCAGTTTACCCCTTTCAATCAAGCAGAGAATGGAATCTCCCTTTTGATTACCCCTGTCATAATGTTTCTGTGATAGATATGAAAATGCATCACTGCTTTGTTGTTCTACTGCCACATATATTAGAGTGTGATTTCTTTTTTGAGGCAACAACTATTTAGCTCTGTTTCTGATTTTCATACTTCAAATACCTCTGTCCCTGTCCCTGGGTGATGAGTTTGTTGCTAGAATAGTCATCAAGATAAAAATGGCATGTCTTTGAAAGTCCCATGACATGTCCTTTCTCTTTAAACTTTATATTTCTATATCCATGCATGTACCATCATTAGATGCATGTAAGCATTATCATTGTTTCTATATGCATGCATTTAATGTTCAAATTGAATGGACATGTTTATTTTCACATCAATTTTTGTTTCTATTTATGACTGATTGAATGGACATGTTTATGTTCACATCAATTTTTGTTTCTATTTATGACTGACTTTAAAGAATAGTATGTTATTGCTAACAATCAGAGTTGTGATTCTTTTCTTGGTCCTTTTAGGAGATTGAAAAATACAAGTTGGGAGATCCAAGACATTTCATTATCTCCTTGCTGAAGAGTATCTTGCAACAAGAAGGGAAATGGATGTAGTGGGAATTAGTCCTAAAGAACAAGTGTTAACTATTTCCACATCAAAATCGACATATAGGTTATTCACATATATGTTTTTTGGACTATGCAACAACGGAATATACTGGTAACTATAGGAGAAGATGAAACAACATCACCTCAACTTTTAGTAATGTGTCTCAAGGTCTTTGACCTAGGAAAAATACAATCAAAGGGATCAAGTACCACAGGCCCTACATGCATCCAAATCTTGTGAATTTTTACCAACCAATTTCCTAAAGCAGAGGTATCATTCATGTCAAGTTGAAATGTCAAATATTCTGTTTAAATTACTTGGATTTTGTTTTCTTGTCTTTGTCTTTGCATTTAGTTGAAGTCTCAATGGAACAAATTTGTTTTCAAATGGCAGCTTCTCTTTGTGAATTTGGAATGTGTGTTACATTGAAAAACAAATACAGTTAATGTGATGGAAGCTTGTCTATAGTTTGCAAATATTTGGGCATAGCTTTGATGTGTTATATTCATCTTTTGTGAATTACATCATTTCTAGTGTTTGAAGAGAGGCACCTCCGATATTAATGATCTCTATAGGACTAGAGACCGGTTATATTTATTGTATAAGAGGATATGTTTCTTGTGAACGTGTTGTATGCACAAAGCTACAAGTTGATGAATCTTCAAATGGCAGTTGATCTCCTATAACAAGACTAGGATTCCGAGTTGAGGGCCCAACTCTTTTTCTTTTTGTTGTAATGACAACTTTAGTGAGCCTTTTTTATATGCATCATTGGCCACCTAGGAGGAACATCTTGAATCAGATAGGATGTGGAAGTAATAGTGTTAGCATGAGTGATAACCAGGTAATTCGTTTACACAGTTTTGTCCTGAAATATGTGATTTGATATTGTGAAGTTTCTGTTAATAGAAGGTAAACTGTAAAACCAAGCATTGGATATCTAAACATTATTGTTTCCTTAGGATAGAAATCTCTTTTAACAACATGGAATTTTGTGTTGTTTGAACTTTGATTTTTAAAATCTGAATTTTATGTCATTTCTTTGTTTTTGGATCTTGACTTTTCAGAAAATTTGGCAGATTGATATTCAAATCTTGGTGACTTAGCCCTTGACCATATAAGGAATATTGAAAAGAGGACCCCCAAAAGTATTGTATTGAAATTTCAAAAAATCTGTTGTATTCAACTCTGTATCTTTATCCATATCCCTATTCTGGTAACCTTGTTTGCAAGCCTCTGTTAGTATTGGATATTTATTCCTTTCATTCCCAACAATGAAAGCCATAATTATTAACAAACTCGTTGATTTATTTTTTGGGGAATCATTACTTTTCATGAGTGACACATGCTGGTAATATTGTTTGTGAATACAGTAATCTTCCTATTGGAACCAACCTTTGAGCATGGCTTTATTATGTCAATGTTATTCTTTTAACACCTTTTCAATGTTATTATTTGAATGAAGTTGGATATTAACAGATCATTGTTGCAACTTGGAAGCATATTTAATGTGTTGTTGGTTAGCACTTAGAGAATTTAGTTAATATTTGTTTGTAATTTTGTGTAGTAGGATATATTTATATATGATTAGAAGTTGCATATTTAGATGGCTCTCTTGACAATGTGCAGTCTTTTTTCGGGACTATTGTTATGCAATGTTTTGGTTATGTTAACATGGTTTTCTTCCTTTCCAAGTGATACTCACATTGGCTTACTTTTTGCAAAAGTTATCATGTTTCATGATAAGCACATATATGTATCATCATTTTCTTTCTTCTCAAGTGATTGCCATGTGTTATCAATTCCAATGAATTGTTTCCTTTTTCCACATAATTAGAACTGTCAAGAAGTCAGTTTTGCTTAGTGTCATTTGTCTTTGTTGCAAGTATGTTGTTTTTTGGTGTTTCTAAACAATGGACACTAGTTATAAATAAACTTTTATATTTCCATCTGAACTCTATTGTATTGGTGTTTTTAATTGTGTAGATGAATTGTCACATTGTGCTTTGCCTGATGATCGAATTGTAGAAATCCTGGGTGAAGCACCTAAGGTTCAGAAAGCACTGGAGATTGTTGTTGGTCACCTTCACAAATTTTTGGTTGATCGCATCATTCTTCCATTGCTTGAGCATAATGTGAAGTAAATACTTTTAAAGTAGTTGTCTATCTTTAACATATACGATATGGTATAGTTGCATCATTCTTCAACTTAAGAAGAGAAAATATATTCTAGATTGTCATGAGTTTCATATCCAAAATTTTTATGATCCCTGGTTATTGGATTCTGAATTTGAAATTGTGAGTTTCAGTGCTCACCATTGAGATATTTTTCAGTTCTTTATGGATGGATAATTGATAGCTAGGAACATGTGTTACTAATATAATTATTATTATTTTTTTATTAGCGACAATATTTAGCAAATGATGCACAAGATTTGGCACCAACATGGGCAAAGGAAGTAGTGCCACCTCTTTCCAGTAGTTCTCAAGATGGACTAGGCACAGGTTTGACTTCATCATTTAAGCATGATTCATTCTATACTCCTCGGGATACTCAGATTGAACCACAAACTCATCACCGTGGATTATCTATTTATGGAAAAGATCCAGGACCTGTGGGATTAAGATCTTCTTTACATGCACCTCCAGCTGCACCAGTCATCACTCAGGTATAAATTTTGCTTTAGCAAATCTACGAGATTTAGTCAGTTGTCAGTTTCACTCTTTTGATCATGATAGAATGAATAATGAAATGCTTGGTGGTGTTGGAAAATATGGCATAGTGGATTTGTTAACTAATTTTTTTGTATCCATTCTGAAGAAAGAATTTTACAAATTTCTCTCTTGGTATCTTCTTTAACCTTTCTTGATATGAGTCTCTCTCGAAATCAGTACCGGAATTTTTTTATGACATTTATAAATTTGAAGTATGTTTATGAATGCCTGCAAAACTTTTTTATCCAAGAAAGATGACATTAGAACCTGAGTGTGATGTAAATCACAGAAAATCTAGTTGATTTCTGATGGAGTTTAAGAGTGGTTGTTAATTTGTGGGAGTGCAAGAATGCATCAGGTTGTACAAGTGATGTTCTATGTGTACATGAAAATAAATTTGGGCAGTTGCTGTTGTGAAATCCGAGGATTTGTGTTTCCATCATATATTGCAATTCCCTCAGCTCGGAGATATTATTGCTGGAAAAATTGTGATTTTTTCAAAAATTCAAATTATTGTGATATATATGGCAAGATATTGTGATATTCTTAAAATATTTTGATACATCGGGAAATATCAGGAGAAATAGGACAATATCAGCTGAGTCAGGATATTTTTGGATTGTTTTTGCTCAGCTTGAAGAGGGAAAGCAACTGATTGGGAACAAAGGGGTTGTCATTCACCGTGGCACTTGTCAATAAAAGGGCTAGAGGGAGATGGTTGCTTCAGGATATTTTTGTATTTTTTTAAGTTTTCCAATATTTCTCTGATGTCACTGATAAGCTTCTTTCCATACCCTTGGCAATATATTTGTTGACATGATGCTTTCAACATTTCCAAATAGTGCCGCTCTTGCTGAACCTTTCCCTGAAACAAAGCTTGAATGTTGATTCTCATGTGCCACCAACAGTGCCTGACAAATCTTTAATTCCAAAAAAGTATTTACCTGTCTTGAGTTTTCCACAAACTAAATGAACCCCATATGTGAGCCCATTTTTTGCCAATCGGGACTTGGTAGGAAGACCTTGATAAATGACCAACCAAGGAAAGTGATTTGTAAACTGGAGCAGGTATACTGCTGAACACTTTGTCACAACAAATCTTCGATTATGTCTTTTGATTATTGCTTTCTAATCTAGTAGATATGCTTTCTTCTATCTAATTGCAGAAAATTTGAAAATTTTCATGACAACACATACAACCATGAGAGTTCATGGAATGATTTTACCCTGGAGAAACTGACAAAAATCCAACAATGGAATGGTGTCATCTTTGCTTTATTGAGTTTTTTTGTTGTTTTTTGATATGATGTGTTTTGAATCAGTTCTTACTGGGAGCTAACAAGAGACATAGTATGTTTGCTTGGCTTGTAGTATTTGTGAGAAACAATCAACTTACCTACAAAAAGAAGATCATTGAATTGCCATAAGGGAACCATTGTTTGAAGTTGGATGACAAGGTCATAATAGTTAATTTGGAGATTTTTATTATCAAGAAACTGTTGATGTATATGTAACTTCGGAATGTATTTCACATATATGTATATTGTATTCCTATAGAGATGTTATTATTCCTCTATATGGAAGTGGTTTTATTCCTATAGAGATGTTATTATTCCTCTATACGAAAGAGTCGTCATTTATATTGTAAGTGTCGTAACTTATACTTGATGGGTTATTAGACCACCTTGTTGGGGTTGGCCCTGTATAAGTCATGTGGGTCAAAGGGTGATTAGACCACCCTATTGGGGGTCGTTCATGTGGGTCAAAGGGTTATTAGACCACCCTAGTGGGGATCGACCCAGTCAACATTATGTTAAGTGGTTAAGTTGAGGCCAACCTAGTTGAGCAAAGGTCAAGTCAAGTTAGTGTATAAATAGAGAGTGTGTCTCTCTCATTTTACACATTCTATTCTCTCACTCACACTTGGGAGAGTGGCGCACTTGTGGAGGAGGAGTCTCTGCTGCTAGGAGAAGACTATCTCTTGTATTCAGGTTGTATCATTGCTCTATCTATCTCTGAGGAAGTTATTGGGGTTTTTCACCTTTATGGTTTTCCCCAAGTAAACTCTGTGTCTCTTTTGTGCTTGCATTATTGTGTCCATGATTGATATGCTATAGATTTGTTGTACATGTTGTTCTCTCAGTTAAGATCCTAGATCAGATTGAAGTAAATTCTGAAAATTTAGCATGGTATCAGAGCTAGCTTGAAAGAAGTCATGATATGGCATGTATGACACTTGTTGCACTTACGATGCTAGGGCTTGATATAGCAAAAACCAGTCATCGTAGAACTTTCTCTATAAACACATTTTGGCGAAGTTTTCGGATCTGAAACCTTTACAGGTTGAATATTAAATCCCCATGTACCTTGTGTCCAAAGGAAAACCTCTAATTCGTTGTACTTTGTGTTTTTTGATTTGTACAATATAGGGTTTCTGCCTCTTCCAGATCTGAGTCAAAATCAGGTGACCTTGGGAAAAAGGTTATAACTTGGGATAGGAAGCTCCAAATGAAATTGCGTAAAGAGTGACAGGTATTACACAGACCGTACTATCTCAAGAAACGTTTTCAGAGGCCGAAGTTGAACCAGTGACACGTGGCATGTCGTACAAGTTCTCTCTCCTGTATTATCTCATAAACGGATCACGTTACGACACTTGGCATAACTCTCTCTCAGAGAAACCAATTGAGGTTAGACCTATCAGGATGGAAATATAATAGGTTGGGATATCTCAAGAAAATATTTTAGAGGCCGAAGTTGAAACAGTGACATGTGGCACGCCGTACAAGTTCACTCTCCTATATTATCCCATAAACAGGTCACATTGCGACACTTGGCATAACTCTCTCTCAGAGAATCCAATTGAGGCCAAACCTGTCGGGATGGAAAGATAATAGGTCGGGCTATCTCAAGAAGATTTTTCAGACCCTATGGATCGAAAAGTTCAGAGTTACACCAGAAACAATCAGGTACATATTTCTGTCAAAAACATAATTATTTTTTAGTACCTTCATTCATGGCTTCCAGTATTTAGGGCTTCGGAGAAAGTTGGAATTTTTGTAATCGGAGACCACGGCTGGATGCTACTCATCAAAATCAAAATTTAGAGACCAAGATCAAAATTTTTGGTTGGGCAGAAGGCCGGGCTTGATCAGACCCTAGTTTGGGACTTTGATCAGAAAAGTGGAAAATTAGGGCTTCTGTAAAAATGGAAATTTTTGAAATCTGTGACCATGGCTGGAAGCTCCTCAGAAAAATAGAAGCTTAGAGTTTTGGATCAAACCTTTTGATTGGGAAGAAGAGTGGGCTTCATCAAACCCTAGTTCAGGGTCACGTCTAATGAATCCGGAAGTTTCAAAAGCAAAATTGAGGAGTGAAACTTTGCAGTTTTCAAATTCTGAATATACCAGCTTGATCAGCTCATCAAGGTGCATATTTCTATCCTTTCGGAAGTTTGAAATTCAAAGTTTGAATTTTTGGGGTTTCTCTGACAAACCCATATCCAGCTCCAGGTTCAGTTCTTGCAAATCAAGTGGATTGGGTTAATCCTAGATGAAGATGGATTGGTCACCTGCATAAGTGAAGAAGTTCCTGTTTCAGAGGGAGATGAGGCTAAGGCCTTACATAAGAATATTACAAGCAATCTCGACAGGTATGACTCATCGAGGTATGTTTTGATATTTGTTCATGATTAAGTTTATGGTATGTTTGTCTTCATGTTATTACGGTTAGTACAATCTTGATTTTAGATTTGTCGTATCACCTTAACAAAATTATGAATGCATGATAGAAGATATTCATTGGTTAGGGTGTTGACACTTATGATTGTACTAATGCATTATGGTGTTGTATGAGGTTTATGTTGTCTGCTAACATAAAAGGTACACCAAGAAAGACAAATCATGTTCTACTTCAAGAACGTATGATCATGGTGACATGAAGACAAGGATTCATCCATTGTCATGGATCACATAGAAGATCTACTTTTGAGGTATGTATAACTTGTTTCTACAATGGTTAACTTATGAGACATGCAGGTTACTAGCACAAGTCACTGAAGAGAACCAGAAGACATTATGCGGGTATGTTAGACATAACTAGCTAGCATGCTAATCCAGGTATTTTTTTCCTATATCAAGCTAGAATCCTACCTTGTGTTAGGATCTTATACTGTTGTGTTGTTGATAATGATTATTCATGAAGTCATAGGTTTGAATAATCATGGTTGTATGCATATCATGTTTCTTACCATAATTGATGATATGACTAACCAGAAGAATCATGAAGGTATAGGTTTGAATAATCACAGGTTTTATGCATATTATATCTCTTATCTTGATTGATGATTCAACTAACCAGAAGAGTCCTATGATCAAATAAGAAAATATATGAGTAAAAGAAGACTTCCTTGAAACCTTGAATACTAATGTTTATTATCTATGAATGATCATGAATATACATGTTTAAGATTACTGTGTTTTGATAGTATTAAGATTATACTAAGAAATGTGTGATTATGTATGAGACCTCAAGGATAACACAATGATGATAATAATAAGCATGCATAGTGATTAAGGATGGATGTAAGTTCAAGGACAGGTAATCTAGGAAGCAAAGATCAAAAGGGAGCACACTCCAGTTGTTCCTGCAAGAAAGCAAAGGAGCACACTTCAGTAGTTTCTGCAAGGATGCAGATATTCAGAGGGAGTTGACCACTTCTCACAATCCACATAAGAATGGAGTTACAGAAAAAAAGCAAAGATTGAGAAGGAGTCAACCCAACAAACAAACAAAGATAAGTATTTGAATTGTCATTACTTGCATATTTTATTGTTTAAATAATACTGTTCAATAATGTATATACTGATGTTCCTAGAATTAGGTTGTGTATTATGCATATTAGAATAGTTGCATTGATGAATAGTATACTACTAATATGCATGGGTAAGTGGCCTATGGCACTGTACAACATTCCATTGCTACTTATCTAGAATGAAACCTCTTTGCTGACATGTTGGGAGTTGTGCACACTCTTAACAATGTTCTGGTAGAGATTGGAAGGCATCTAGAAAGTTACGAAATATGGATAAATGTTGTATTGAAGCATTGGCTAAGATAATTGCATGACTGTATGACATATTTCTTTATGTGTAAGAATTTGTTCTAAAAACTATGAGATGTTTTCTAATCATGCAATTTAACTTCTTGTGTAGGAAAGATCGTATGCCATCACCTACAAAAGAAGAACTACAACATTTGTTCAGCAACAAAATTATCTATTGAAGATATTGAAGTTCCCAGGATACAGGAAGAATGCCATGATCCGTCGATCATGAAGAACGATGTTTGGGATGCGGTCCCAAGAGCTGAAGGGAAGTCTGTTGTGACTTCCAAATGGAACTATCAGATCAAGCATGTTGCAGATGGGAGCATTAAGAAATATAAAAGTGATGAAATAGAAGATGCACCAGATGGATTTCAAGACAGCATGGTGTAGTCATATATGTGTGCAGAACTTGGTATGGTAGGATAGACAGCTTTCTATCCAGTTTGGGCTTTACCAAGAATAAAGCGGATTCCAACCTTTTCTGCAAGGTTGAGGAAGGCAATCCAGTGATACTACTTTTGTATGCGGATAACTTGTTTGTTACAGGTGAATATAGATTGATTGCCGACACGCAGCAGAAGCTTGCTGCCGAGTTCGAGATGAAGAACTTGGGGATGATGCACTATTTTTTTTTGGCATGGAGGTGTGGCAGAGTGCAGATGGAATCTTCCTTGGAAAAGGGAAGTATGCAGTAGAGATCCTGAAGAGGTTCGGGATGATGGGCTGCAAGGCTATGGCCACACCTATGGCATCGAACCTGAAGCGTCTGTGTGATGCTTCATCTGAGCCAGTTTATATCACTATGTATCGTCAGATGATTGGGTCCTTGATGTACCTGCTGAACACAAGACTAGATATTTGATTTGCGGTGAACACATTGAACTAGTTCCTGACGAATCCGAGGAGTGTTCACTTGGTTGCTGTAAAGCATGTTCTGAGGTACCTAAAGGGTACAGTGGATTATGGGCTCAAGTATAAAGCAAATCAAAAGTTTAACTTGCAGGGTTATGTTGATTCAGATTGGGCAGGCAGTGCTGTAGATAGGAAGAGCACATATGGGTGCTGCTTCAGTATGGAATCAAGTGTGATCTCTTGGTTCAGCAGGAAGCAGTCCTGCGTAGTACTGAGTACATCTGAGGCAGAGTATGTTGCAGCCTGTTTAGCTAGTTGTGAGGTAGTATGGCTACGGAAGCTACTGTCTGAGTTATTTGATCTCCCGTTGGATGCTACTGGTATCTTCTGTGATAACCAGAGTTGTGTGAAGCTGTTCGAGAACCCAGTGTTTCATGATAGGTCAAAACACATAGAGATCAAATATCACTATATCAGGGATATGGTGCATAGAGGAGCTGTGAAACTTCTGTACATTACGACGGACGAGCAGATTGCAGATGTACTGACGAAGCCACTAGCCAGGGTGAAGTTCAAGTACTTCAGGGAGAGGCTTGGTGTTCCTCAGATTGATGACACTTCGAGGAAGAAGTGATGGACACATTTGCTGAAGCCATTCCAAGCATGTTGGAAGGAGGATCCTTCACATGGCTGTGGATGTAAGCACTGGATGATGAACATCAAGATGATGTTCTGGTTTCTGCTTTGTATGATCAGTTGGATCATTTATATGTATATGTATGTACGCATCATGTTGAATGCTGGATATGATCAGATGGATCATTTATATGTATATGTATGTACGCATCATGTTGGATGTTGGATATGATCAGTTGGATCATTTATATGTATATGTATGTACGCATCATGTTGGATGATGGATATGATCAGTAGGATCATTTGTATGTATTTTGTATGCATCATGTTGTATGCTTGGACCATGTATCTGTATATGTATCAGGTGGATACATTGTATGATCAGGTGGATCATGTATGGTGATATGTATCATGTATTTGTATTTGTATCAGGTGGATACATTATATGATCAGGTGGATCATGTGTGATGATATCTATCAGGTAGATACTTGGTATGCATCAGGTAGATGCATTATATGATCAGGATGATCATGGATGACGAGCTTCAGGATGTTGCTTCATATGACATGCAGCAGGATGTTGCAGTGATGATGATCAGGATGATCATGTGTACATCAGGATGATGTATGGTGAGTATCAGGTTGATACTCTATGGCCGTGGATCAGGTTGTGCAGATGAGCATATAATTTGGTCCTGGGAGATTTGCAGATAGTCTTTCGAGGTTTTTCCTATGGCATGTAATTCGTGCCCTGGGATATCTGGTAAATGCTCTTTCGAGGTTTTGCTCTGGGAGGACATATAATTTGGCCCTGGGAGATCTATAGATAGTCTTTTGAGGTTTTTCCTATGGCATGTAATTCGTTTCTCTGGGATATCTGGCAAATGCTCTTTCAAGGTTTTGTCCTATGGCATATAATCTGTCCCTGGGAGATCCGATAGGTTGGGCTGTGTGCCCGTAATAAGTCCTGGGATGCTCTTGCGAGGTTTTGCCATGACCACATATAATCTGTCCCTGGGAGATACTATAGGTAGAGCTGCGTGCTCGTAACATCCTGGGATGATCTTGCGAGGTTTTGTGGTGACCACATATAATCTGTCCCTGGGAGATCCTATAGGTAGACCTGCATGCTCGTAACAACCTAGGATGCTCTTGCAAGGTTTTGTGGTGAGGTCACATATAATATGGCCCTGGGAGATCCTATAGGTAGAGCCGTGTGCTCGTAACAGCCAGGGATGCTCTTTCAAGGTTTTGTGACGCACGTAATAAGTCCTGAGATTTCCACAGTATGGCCAGTGATGATGAAGACTTGCAAGTGGTGGGCCTACATCCAGTATGAAAAAGGACTGGCTCTGTAGAACTTCCTATGACGAGTAGATTCAGAGATTGATTGAGATAGTAGCAGTAGTGACGATGATGATGACTTGATGACGATTATCCAGTGACGATGATCCAGAGAAGATGACTTGTGCTAGAAGACTTGTGTCGAGAAATACCTTCCTAGTTAAGAGGGAGTGTTGATGTATATGTAACTTCGGAATGTATTTCACATATATGTATATTGTATTCCTATAGAGATGTTATTATTCCTCTATACAGAAGAGTCGTCATTTATATTGTAAGTGTCGTAACTTATACTTGATGGGTTATTAGACCACCTTGTTAGGGTCGGCCCTGTATAAGTCATGTGGGTCAAAGGTTTATTAGACCACCCTATTGGGGGTCGGCCATGTGGGTCAAAGGGTTATTAGACCACCCTAGTGGGGGTCAGCCCAGTCAGCATTATGTTAAGTGGTTAAGTTGAGGCCAACCTAGTTGAGTAAAGGTCAAGTCAAGTTAGTGTATAAATAGTGAGTGTGTCTCTCTCATTTTACACATTCTATTCTCTCACTCACACTTGGGAGAGTGGCGCACTTATGGAGGAGGAGGCTCTGATGCTAGGAGAAGACTATCTCTTGTATTCTAGTTGTATCATTGCTCTATCTATCTCTGAGGAAGTTATTGGGGTTTTTCACCTTTATGGTTTTCCCCAAGTAAACTCTGTGTCTCTTTTGCGCTTGCATTATTGTGTCCATGATTGATATGCTGTAGATTTGTTGTACATGTTGTTCTCTCAGTTAATATCTTAGATCAAATTGAAGTAAATTCTGAAAATTTAACAGAAACATTGTAGAGACTTCTCATAACTCATCACTATGAATATGCGTGCTTTTGATTTAAACAAACAAAGAAAGCTTCCCAATTATTCACTGCAAATCCACTCTAAATTCTAATATAGATCATTCTTAATAACTGCAAGGTGCATGACCCATAAGGAATTTGATTTAAGGGTTCTAGCTCAATGGTAGAGCACATGCCTTATAGGCAGGAGATTGGTGGTTTGATTCCACCGTGCCCTATTTATATTGTGAAACCACTAAAAAGAGATAAATGACTAAAAATATGACCAAAATTTGAAGATAAATGACCACCAGTACAACATGAGAGATAAGTGACCAAAATATGCATATAAATGACCACTTTTGAGTTGGCGATCGCTGGTAGCAAATTAGCGGTCATTTATCATGTGACAAAAAATGTGGTCATAAATTTGATCATTAATTGTGACAATTAATGACCAAATATATTACCAAATTAATGACCAAATATATGACCAAAAGATAAGCTATAAATGACCAAGCTAAATATGACCACATTTTTTGTCACATGATATATGGCCACTAATTTGCTACTAGTGGTCACCAACTCAAAAGTGGTCGTTTATATGCGGATTTTGGTCATTTTTTTGGTCACTTTTCTCTCATTTTGTACTAGTGATCAGAGTTCCGTAGAGAACCAGGAGAGGGTGAAGATTGACACACTGAGATAACACACAATTATTTTTGTATTGTAATAGCCTGAGGCCGACAATAGTTAGTTATTTCCATTCCTTATAGTTTGCATTATAACCGTTTCGGTAGAAGTAATATAAGCCAGCTTCTGGCATCCTGTTTACATCTTGTTTATGTGAACGCGTGTGTTGTGTGTAATTGTTAAGCAAGAACCTTTGTCGATAAGGCGACTTGCGTTAGCATGTCTAATGGAATTCGTGTGTGTCCTCCTACGATAACAAAGCTTGAAGGAAAACTAGGAAATTAAGAGAATTTCCCAGGCCCTCCATCCATTCATCATCGAAGGTTGCTCTGAAGTTGCATCTTCAAAAAAAAATTGATCCATGCAACTTCATAAAAGTGAATCCGTGTGACATCACAAGGGAAATCACTTGAAACCCTCGTGACTGTGCATATGAGTGGAGTCATAAATTCCATGGTGCATTCAAAACTTCCCAACTGCATTTTAAGCACCAAATATGTTCAAAACATATTAAATTAGGTACTTGGGAATTCAATAGCCCCATATTTGTACCTATAAGTCACTTTATGGAGACTTGAGAATTCACATATTAAACCAATTCTTTGAAGACCTCCAAATTATCTATGAAAGGAAGCCCTGGGCATGCATTCCATAAAGAAAAATTTGGAGCAAGGTTATATTGCAAGAATTTTCTTGGAGGACATCCCTTCCATCCACATTCTTACCATTCATTGGAATTCCAAGCTCCCTTAACTTCTTCCTAAAAATAAAGTGTTTTCCTTCACCATTGTGTGTTAGTTAGGGAGTATTGGCTACTACTTATACTATAAGGAAAATGCCATTTTGTAGAGGTTATAGCAGATGCTACTCTAAAAAGACCCCAAATATCCATTTATAGTGGAGGTCACTATCAGAGGTGTGTGGGTGGAGGTTTTAGCTGATGTTTTGTTTCCATTTCATTTGTACATAATGAACGCACTAGAGAATACACGACATAAATGCATCGGTGTTGTAAATAGATCATGTAGCATCATGGTCAGAAACACCATCAAGCAAAAAAAAATTATGCAAACATTGTGTTTATATTAACATAGTGCATCGGGGCGCCACATAGTTGAAAGCACTGAATTATGGTAAATGGATAGGCAAGAGCACAAGATTAACATATTTTATTATTTTTAATTTCCAACGCTGATGTAGTTCAACTAATACACCGCACTAGGAAAATATATTATAATCCGCATTGCAAAAGGTTTTAAAAATTCTGAATCTAAAACCACCGACTATAATATTTTTTATTTTTATTTTTTATACTTGGTGAATTATATCTAGCTTGCACTAGTCCATTATAGTTTCTGGCACACTATACCAAGGTTTAATTATTTTTTTTTACAAGCGGTGTGTTTAAATGATCAAAATGCACCAAGCTGCCACATAGTTGAAAGCACCAAAGTAGGGTAAACAGATACTTGAGAACACCATATTACTATATTTTTTTTATTTTTAATGTACATCATCACTGTGGTTCTTCCATTGAACAACACTAGGGTGGTATAGCCTAAGCCGCACTGCAATAGGGTTAACAAATTTCTGAATTTAAAACTACAGTCTATGTTATTTTTTATTTTAAATTTTTATTAGCGGTGCATTGTACATAATAGACCGCACTTTTCATTCTAGTGTCGAGCACACTAGAACAAGTTTTAATAAAAAACAATTACCATATGAAAATTAAATTTTACCAGACAATAGTTCTTTTGGTCCCTACAACACTGATGTCGTACATGCCCTGCTCAGACGTCGTGTCATTCGTGCTCCATGTAGCAACATTGATCACTTCTGTTGGTTGTTGATTGTATTTTGAATTTTGCCAAAAAGTGGGCAAATTTTCAAATTTGACTTACATCACAATTGTGCCTCCCTGATGCCAAAATGTCTAGATAAATTATTTGTTACTTCATAATTTATTTTTTTAGCGGATTAAAATAAAAAATTATTTTTTTTCTCCTATATTTAAAAAAAAACTAAAATACTGGATGGTGTGTTTGAGCCGTTCGGCTCACACCGTGCACGGTACACCCTATAAATTCATAGATTGCACCATCCATGGTGTGTTTCATTAGTACATGCACCACAAAAAACATTGTGCTATAATTTCATAATGCACCAATTACTAGGTTTTAGAAAAAATATGAACATAAACTAGTGCAAATACTAAACCAAAATGCACCATAAATATGGTACATTGACATGTGCCAAGCGCACTGGTAAACCAAAATTTATTAACAAAAATTCATTGTGTTAAGCGATGCGGTCCATTTAACATTATACACCAATGTCCTAGTGCACTAGCATGTATTCAAAGCACCATTTCCAAATTTAATTTTCGACCTCATCAAGCACATATATGATGTGCTATAAGAACAATTACGCACCATTAACAGTGCGATCCCATGTCCACAATGCACTAATTTTGTCATTTCAAAATTTCAAAATATAAAAAAGACCAAATGTTTAATGGTGTGTTTTGATAAATGAATCGCGTCGATTTTTTGATGCGCTAACATGTATTTGATGCACCATAATCAATACAAAATTAAAAAAACTTGAAAATGGATTCAACGGTGTGCACAATACACCCAAATATACCCTATAGACGGTGCGCTGATGAGTTCCAAGTGCACCACAGAAAGAAATATAGTTTACAAAAAAATATTACTTTAAGTGGTGTGGTACATTAACTGTTCCACATCGATATCATGGTGTGCTAATGTGAAAATGGCGCCCCGTTATCACAAACATATTTTAAAATGCACGCAAATTGAGGCTATGATGCACTCTAAGAACCCGTACACACCATTTACGGTGCGATAACATGTCCATAATGCATCGGTTAAGTGGTGAAAAAATTTAAAAATTCCAAAGAAAATAAAACATTTACCGATGCACTACATTAAACTCTCTGCACCAATTTCTCAGTGCACTAACGTGTAATGATGCAAAATTTAAGCATAAAAATTAAAAAACTTGCAAAATACATCATGGTTTATGAACAGTTGCGCGCCGCTTTCGGTGCATTGATGTTTGATGAACGCACTGTAATCAAGAGCACTGTTAGCAGTACACTAGTTGTAGAAAATCACCAGTCTGTAATATCCCCAACTTAACAATCAGAGATATTAACTCAACTTTGACCACAAGAGAGAAACTAGTTCGAATTTTTTAACATAAAACCCCCTAGGTTCAAGCTTTTCCAAACACTATCAAACCTGCTCGAATTTATTCCTAATAGCCTCAGATCGACCCTAACACTCTCAAACACACCCAAACTGACCACTAACAAACTCGAGAGAACTTTATGAGAGTTATTTTCACATAAACATTAAGATTGCATAACTATTTTTGCTGATTTTTACATAGAACAACTAGTGCTTGAATATTAGACATAGAACATGGAAAATAATGAAGATTTTATTTCTGTAATGGACAGTAACATAGATTACAAATATGGCTGCTACAACTTCTGCAAAAACTTAGAGAGATATGTTACAGAGAGAAGGGAGATGGATTTCCAAAACTAGCAGAGAAAGAAGAGGTATTAATGCTACTCCAAAATGAAAGTTCTACTCCAACATTGCACCTCCCACAAGATAATTTTGACCCCCAACTTGCATATATTCCTCCTACATGGTTTCCTCCATCAAATAAGGAATATATATAGCCATTAGAACAACCTCCATAATATTTGATCATTCATTGGTGTGCCCTCCTCAACTATAAGACCTCCACACACAAATTCCAACCGGAAACTCCAACACTGCCACTACCACAAACTAAGACTCAAACTCACCTACATGAACTCGAATCGGCCGAATAACATGGAAATGGACTCATTCAATTGAGTCTCTATAGATAAACTAGAGTTATTCCTCCTCTCATGCTAGCTAGGGTGGGATATTGCACCATTGAAACTAGTTACAATTGCAAGGGGCACATCTCCCAAGATTGAGAATATCAATAGCTCTCCAATTCGAATTAAAAATGATCCAAAACCCTTTCCACCATGTGCCTACATCCTTTTTATAAAAATTATTGAGGCCTTTCCCCCTCATTCTAGAATTCTCTCATAAAAATAATAATAAAATTCAAGTTATTGGAGAGAATCATTATTCATGACACATCAACTCCGTTATAATGTTATTTTTGACCAAATAGGGCCTTATCCACCTTGGATAATTTGAAATTGGGATTCTCTTCCTTGATTGGGGTAGTTACAATTGACTTGTGGGCCCACTCTTCCCTCATTCGCCCTCCTTGGCTAAATTTAGGACCTGGAGTTGTCATAGCTTTTCATAGGTTTTCATAACTTGTCATAGATTCCTTGAGGGTTACACTTCACAAATGCACCCTCCTTGGATATTTTTATGCTGGCATCAATTCATGAGATTCCTTGGGAGTTACTCTTCCCCTAGTGCACCCTTCTTTGACTATTTTTTGTTAAAATTTAATATGCTAAGACAGAAAATAGCAGCATTACATTCCATTTCACAATAATAGCATATACAGGATCACTGAAGAAACAACAAGCACAACATAAACACAAGAGACACAAATTTATCCTGGGAAACCCTCATGGGGTAGAAAACCCAGTAAAGCTTCCTCAATATAGATGACCAGCAATATACAAACATGCAAACCAAAGACATGATCTCCTCCTCCACCATAGCAGACCTCTCCTCCACAAGTGCGCCTTTCTCTCAAGTGAGTGAGTGTGTGTCTAATGAGGAATAAAACTCCTCTATTTATACACTACTCCGACTTGTCTTTTACACAGAACATGTAGGCTCGTATTTAACCAATGGGTTAAATACCCCACTACAACTGACTGGGCCGACCCCTATAGGGTGGTCTAATAACCCTTTGACCCATATAACACATACAGGGCTAACCCCCACTAGGGAATTCTAATAACCCAAGTTACCACATTCCGACAGAGGAATAAACATCTCCGGATATACAATAAGATCTTCATGGAGGAATGAAACATCTCCGGAATAATAAAGTACAAATATAATATTCTTTGAAGTTACAATATATCAACACTCCCCCTTAATGAGAAGGATATTATAACAGCATCTGCACCAGCAAGGAGTCATCAACATCATACATGGTACATCTATAAATCATTGGAAGCTTTCTCAACATCATCAGTATCTCAACCAGTTACTGGAAGATCTTCAATACTGGAACATCAACATCTTCAGTACTGAGTCTTTATCTTCTGCAGCACTCAAACAGCTACAGCAACATCAATATCTGAATCCTCACGATCGTCAGCATCGTCATCACACGATCATCAGCATCGTCATCACATGATCAACATCGTCATCTAGATCAACACGATTAGCATCGTCACATCATCTGGATCTACAACATCTAGTTCATCACGAGCTACAGCATCTGGATCATCTCGATCTACATCATCTGGATCATCTCGATCTACAATATATGGATCATCTCGATCTACAACATCTGGATCATCTCGATCTATAGAATCTGGATCATCTCGATCTACAGCATATGGATCATCTCGATCTACAGCATCTGGATCATTACGATCTACAGTATCTGGATCATCTCGATCTACAGCATCTGGATCATCTCGATCTACAGCATCTGGATCATCACGATCTACAGCATCTGGATCATCTCGATCTACAGCATCTGGAGCATCTTGATCTACAGTATCTGGATCTACAACATCTGGATCATCTCGATCTACAACATCTGGATCATCTCGATCTACAGCATCTGAATCATCTGTATTAGTATCCACATCAATACATCTATCATCAAAACATGTATTCTTACTAATACATCTATCATCAAAAACGTGTATTCTCACTAATACATCTATCATCAAAAGCATGTATTCTCACTTAATACATCTATCATCAAAAGCATGTATTCTCACTAAATACATCTATCATCAAAAGCATGTATTCTCACTTAATACATCTATCATCAAAAGCGTGTATTCTCACTAAATACATCTATCATCAAAAGCATGTATTCTCACTTAATACATCTATCATCAAAAGCATGTATTCTCACTAAATACATCTATCATCAAAAGCATGTATTCTCACTTAATACATCTATCATCAAAACATAGCAGCATACTCTGCAACACACATGATCATATTACAGGATGATCAATCCCGCTCTCTTTAGGACATAGGTCCATGTATGATACAATCCAGATCAAGTTCCAGGATGATCAATCCTTATCACTTTAAGACAAGTCTCATGTCTAGGGACAATGCAATCCCATCACGTACATTTTGAACCAAGGTCCAGGGACGATGCAGTCCTATCTTCAATTCTCGGTGACATCAGTCTACAGATCAATTCTGGGACCTCAGTTTGGGGAAGATACAATCCCCTACCTGTTCATTCAGGACTTCATTATCGGAGACCCAGTCTACGGTTCAATTCTGGGACCTCAGTCCGAGGACGATACAATCCCCTACCTATTCATTCAGGACTTCATTATCGGAAAACCAGTCTACGGCTCAATTCTGGGACCTCAGTCCAGGGATGATGCAATCCCCTACCTGTTCATTCAGGACTTCATTATCGGAGACCCAGTCTACGGCTCAATTCTGGGACCTCAGTTTGGGGACGATGCAATCCCCTACCTGTTCATTCAGGACTTCATTATCGGAGACCAAGTCTACGGTTCAATTCTGGGACCTCAATCCGGGGACGATGCAATCCCCTACCTGTTCATTCAAGACTTCAATATCGGAGACTTAGTCTATGGTTCAATTCTGGGACCTCAGTCCAGGGACGATACAATCCCCTACCTGTTCATTCAGGACTTCATTATCGGAGACATCATGTCTACGGCTCTCTTTAGAACAAGTGTTCAAGGATGATACAATCCCTTTTCTTTCTTGGAGACACCTGTCTACGGCTCACTTTAGAACATGTGTTCAAGGATGATACAATCCCTCTTCTTTCTCGGAGACATCTGTCTATGGCTCACTTTAGGACTGAAGTCCAGGGATGATCCAATCCCCAAATGTACACCAAGGACTTCATTCTCGAAGACATATGTCTACGGCTCTTTTTAGAACATGTGTTCAAGGATGATGCAATCCTATATGTCCACCAAGGACTTCATTCTCGAAGACATACGTCTACGGCTCTCTTGAGGATGATGCAATCCTATCATGTCCACCAAGGACTTCATTCTCGAAGACATACGTCTACGGCTCTCTTGAGGATGATACAATCCTATCATGTCCACCAAGGACTTCATTCTCGAATACATACGTCTACGGCTCTCTTGAGGATGATACAATCCTATCATGTCCACCAAGGACTTCATTCTCGAAGACATACATCTATGGCTCTCTTGAGGATGATGCAATCCTATCATGTCCACCAAGGACTTCATTCTCGAATACATACGTCTACGGCTCTCTTGAGGATGATGCAATCCTATCATGTCCACCAAGAACTTCATTCTCGAAGAAATACGTCTACGACTCTCTTTAGAACATGTGTTCAAGGATGATGTAATCCCCTTGTCACCTTAGACCCTATCTAAGGACCATCCACTAACCTCTCTGTTGGCATCACCAATAAAGGTAACCACATCATCGACCTCTCTGTCGATGCAGGAAATCTCATCATAAGTGACCACATCACTCCCCCTTTCAAGGAGAGTCCTTCTGAACTACACCAAGCTTGTCTCGGAAATATTCAAACTTTTACTTGAGGTAGAGGTTTGGTTAGTACATCGGCAACTTGTTGACTTAAGGTAGAGGTTTGGTTAGTACATCGGCAACTTGTTCACTTGAGTTAGAGGTTTGGTTAGTACATCGGTAACCTGTTACAAATTCAAAATTTATTGTTCCTTTCTGCACCATATCTTGGAACACTAGATTCTCTACCATCTTGATACAACTCTGTTTGTCACATAGTATCACAGTTGGGTCTATCTCTAAGTCAAACAATCCTGTATCCATACTGCTTCACAACTAGCAGAGCAAGAAGCCATATATTCCGATTGTGCTAAGAGCCATACTAGACTGCTTGCTGCTAAACCACAAGATCATGGCTGATCCCAGACAATAACATCCTCTCGATGTGCTCTACTTGTTTGATACACTTTCTGCTCAATCAACATCTGTGTAGCCATCTGAAGTCATGATCTCCAAAATACCATAGATCAAGGTCTATCGTATCCTTTAGGTACCTGGTCACATGCTTTGAAACTAATAGGTGAACACATCTAGTTTCCACTAGATACTGACTCAAGGTATTCATAGCAAAGCATATATCTGACCTAGTATTTATTAGATACATCAATGACCCAATAATTTGTCTGTACAGAGTTATATACACTAAATCTGATGATTCATTCACCAACAGCTTCAAGTTGGAATCCATGAGAGTGGACATTCCAACATATCAAGTCCTTTTAATATTTCTCAGCATACTTTCCCTGGTTGAGAAAGATTCCTTCTGGGCCTTTCCATACTTCCAGACCTAGGAAGTAATACATTAATCTAAGATTTTTCATTTTCTTTTATGCAGCCATCTATCTGTGCCATCTCTTGTTAGATGGGTCTACTGATATGAACCTCAACATCATTCAAACTCTGAGGTGAGTTCCTTCTTGTATCCATGTCATCTATGTATAGAAACCATATTCAACCTTGTAGCAAAGGTTGAGATCCACATCACCCATGGTGATCATTAAGCTCATCAATTGATTATCGATCCTGGGAACCCATACAGAACCTGATTCACACTTCTTCTTTAATTATACCAAGAGAATGGTCTTATCTAGCCACTTGGAGCAAACATTTCATCATGATTCTCTTCCTCTTTCTAGGAGAATCTTCTAGCCACAAGCCTTCTATAGTGTGTTTGATTTGTAAATCTTTTGTTGAACATCCATCGCTTGTTCAGTGTTCATCATTCATCATGATCTTTCCTACAAATCAAAATTAAGTACATGATTAGTAATACTTCATAATCATCAAATCATATCGTCATGATAACCTATTATGCATACAGATATTATTTACATAGTTATGCAACTATTTTGACCAATACTTTGGCACAACACTTTCCCATATCCTGTATGCATATAGTGGCTATCTAGATGCCTTCCATCTCTACCAGAACATACTATCGAGAGTGTGCACAGCTCTCAGCATGTCAGCAAAGAGGTTTCATTCTAGACAAGCAACAATGGAATGTTTGTCCAATTTACCAATCATATGCATATTAGTAGTATACTGTTAAATGCTTTATGAATGCTTACACTCAGCATGATATATTCTAGGAATACAAATATGCATACAAACAATATCATTTACTATTTCTAATAACAACTCAAATACTTATCTTTTATGTTTGTGTGGTTTCCTCCCACTTGATCTTCTGTATGTCTTCTGAACTTTTATTCATTCTGTACCACTGTGCATGCTCAAGTGTGCACTAGTGTCATCCTCATGATCTCATACACAAGCATACATTCATTAGTATATTCTCAATATTATCAAAACATTCTAATTCTAAATAATCTTGAATATATATAGTCATGATCATTAGTATTCAGAGTTTCAAGGAAGTCTTCTTTTACTCATGCATATTCTTGTTTGATCATAGTACTCTTCAGGTTAATTAAATCATCAAGATAAGAGACATAGTATGCATAAACCCTTGATTACTAACTTTATGAATAAGCATAACCAATCATACCAAGTATACTTATATAAGGGATCCTAACACAAGGTAAGATTCTAACTTGACATAGGAAAGCATACCTGGATTAGTATACCTGCTTAGTTATGTACAACATACCTAAACAATCTCTTCAATGATTTAGAGATCCTAAGCTAGAACCTGCATGTCTCATAGGTTAAGCATAATATAACAAAGTCATACATACCTCGTAAGTAGAACAAATATTATGGATGAGTCTTTGTCTTCATGTTGTCATGGTCATGGAACTTGATTTGTCTTTTGTGATGTACCTGTATCTTGTTAGCAGACAACATCAACCTCATACAACACCATAATGCATTAGTACAATCATATAGCCCTAATAAATGAATGAATTCGATCATTCACATGCATTCATACTGTTACTAGGGTGATAAGACAATTCTAACATTAATCAAGATTGTACTAATAAATAATATGAAGACAAACACATCATGAACTTAATCAAGAATTAGATTTCAAGACATACCTGAACCTCCTTAAGTCATACCTGTCGAGACTTCTTGTAGTCTTCTTATGTAAGGCCTTAGCCTCAACTCCCCCTGAAACTTGATCTGGAGCTTTGCTAGAGAAGCCCTAAAAATTCAATCTTTGACTTTCACACTTCTGAATGGATGGAAGGATGTGTCTTGCTAGCATACTTCAATTTTGAAATCTCCAAAAATTTGACCCCTCAAAATTGCCTTCAAAACTTCTGGATCTTCTGGACAGGAACCCGAACTAGGGTTTGATGAAGCCCACCCTTATGTCCAATCAAAAGGTTCGATCCAAGGCTCTAAACTCTTATTTTTCTGAGGAGCTTCCAATTGTGGTTACAGACTTCAAAAAATTCCAACTTTTGCTGAAGCCCTAATTTTCCATCTTTCTAATCAAAATCCCGAACTAGGGTTTGATCAAGCCCGGTCTTCTACCCAACCAAAAAATTCGATCTTGGTCTCTAAATTTTGATTTTCCTGAGTAGTACTCAGCCGTGGACTTCGATTCCAAAAATTCTAACTTTCTCCAAAACCCTAAATTTCGGAAGCCATGAATGAATGTGCTAAAAAATAATTCTTTTTTGACAGAAATATGTACCTGATTGTTTCTGCTATAACTCTGAAATTTTTGCTCCACAGGGTCTCAATACATTTTCTGCAGTAGCTTGACCTGTCATCTTTCCATCCTGACAGGTCTGACCTCAATTGGATTTTTTGAGAGAGAGTTATGCCAAATGTCACAACATGACCTGTTTTGGGATAATACAGGAGAGAGAACTTGTATGGCGTGCCACGTGTTACTGTTTGAACTTAGGCCTCTGAAAACTTTTCCTGAGATAGCTATCCCTATTATATTTCCATCCTGATAGGTATGACCTCAATTGGGCTCTCTGAGAGAGAGTTATGCCAAGTGTCGTAACGTGACCTGTTTATGGGATAAAACAGGAGAGCGAACTTGTACGGAGTGCCACGTGTCACTGGTTCAATTTCGGCCTCTGAAAACGTTTCCTGAGATAGTACAGTCTGTGTAATACCTGTCACTTTTTACTAAATTTCATTTGGAGCTTCCTAGCCCAAGTTATGACCTTTGTTCCTAGGTCACCTGATTTTGACTGAGATCTGGAAGAGGCAGAAACCCTAAATTGTACTGGTCATAACTTACAAAGTACAACGAATCTGAGGGTGCCCTTTGGACACAAGATACCTGGAGATGTTATCTATGACCTGTAAAGGTTTCATATCCTGAACCTTCGCAAAAATGGATTTATGGTGAAAGTTCCACGATGACTGGTTTTTGCTATATAAAACCCTAACCTTCAAATTGTCGTAAGTAAAGCAAGTGTCGTAAGTGCCATACCTTGCCTTCCTTCAGGTTAGCTCTGATACCATGTTAAAATTTAATATGCTAAGACAGAAAATAGCAGCATTACATTCCATTTCACAATCATAGCATATACAAGATCACTGAAGAAACAACAAGCACAACATAAACACAAGAGACACAAATTTATCCTGGGAAACCCTCATGGGGTAGAAAACCCAGTAAAGCTTCCTCAATATAGATGACCAGCAATATACAAAGATGAAAACCAAAGACATGATCTCCTCCTCCACCATAGCAGACCTCTCCTCCACAAGTGCGCCTTTCTCTCAAGTGAGTGAGTGTGTGTCTAATGAGGAATACACCTCCTCTATTTATACACTACTCCGACTTGTCTTTTACACAGAACATGTAGGCTCGTATTTAACCAATGGGTTAAATACCCCACTACAACTGACTGGGCCGACCCCCATAGGGTGGTCTAATAACCATTTGACCCATATAACACATACAGGGCCGACCCCCACTAGGGAAGTCTAATAACCCAAGTTACCACATTCCGACGGAGGAATAAACATCTCCAGATATACAATAAGATCTTCACGGAGGAATGAAACATCTCCGGAATAATAAAGTACAAATATAATATTCTTTGAAGTTACAATATCTCAACATTTTTAGCCCTGGAAGTTATAACTCATGAGATTCCTTCATAATTGGATTCCTTCCACCTTATATGGGAGTTACATCATATGTGGGACCCATTCATCATCCTATGTTCCCTCCTTGGATGATTATACCAATTCCACCGCATTCATGATTATTTAGACATGATTATTCCAAATTTGTGGCCCTCATCACCCCCTCTTGGTTTAGAAATTAATTTTCATAGTGACTATAGGCCAAATAATTCCCTAGTCCATTTAATATCCACTCGAACATTTGGGAATCAAATAAGTTAGTGGAGTGACCCATGGTTGAATTATGGAGGGGGCATTACAAAGTCGCGGTGTGATAATGTAATTCAGGAGCACCACTATTCAAAATTCTTTGTTTTGAGAAAAAAAATATTATTTTATGTTATTAAATAGCATGCTAATTGAATGAAATATTCAATGTTTTTATATGTCTATTTATGACATGGATTCATTTTATATGTGAAACAGAGATGTCAGTGGTTAGAGACTGCTGAGGAGCATCATGCACGGGTTGATCATTACAACTTCGTGCATGAGTGGGAGGCTAGGGAGAGCGGGAGGGATTTGTATTCTATCCCCATTACTTCTCATACCTAACACCTATTGAGGGTTTTCATTCTCCTGAAGTTATATTAGGAGGATACATCCCTCAACGGGAACTCTTCATTGTTGGTGTAATTGATATGACGTTGGGATCATCGCAGGAAGGCATTTGGTGTTGGTCTCAATTAGTGGTTCTAGCTCACTGAGGATGACATTTATATCACCACTGGGTTATCTAGGAGAGTGGAGGATTTTCCCAAGTTCCCTGATGTCCCAACTAGTGCTATAGCAGAGATTCCACTAGCTTAGTCTCAGAGATATATCGGTGACCGTATCATCGATCCTGTTGATTTTAAGGTGTGTAGTGGGTAGCTGAATATTTCTTCTTTTGATCAAGAAGATGTTAGGTTCCTCTCTCTCTTTTTCTTATGAAAGTGGTGCACTCCACCAGTGATGGGAAATTCATTAGTTTCCCTCTGTTGTATTATGTTGATTCTTTATTGGAGAGACTTAGAAGAATTAGGTGGTCTACCATTTCTTTGTGGTAGTTTTTTTTCTTTGGGTAGTTGCCATGCACAAATTGATGGGAGGGCCAACTTACCTTTTGGTTCAGAGATTTTTTGTTTACTTTTTGAGAGGTTTTATGCCATCATTTGAGGGCCTCCCTACGAGGTCGATGATGGAGGTGTGTATGCACATGTGGGGGTGGATGATGCCCAAGAAGGGGATTCCTGAGTTCCCGGCTAGGATCTCATCAAATGTGCTCGAGATGATAGATAGTGAGGATGACCATGAATTAGACATTCTGCCATATCCATACGTGGGATTAGACTGGAAAGCATGCCATAACATATTCTTCACCCAGGATGAGGCACCGGATGAGAGAGGTAATATTAGCATTATGTTTAAATTGATCTACTTGCATGTTATTCTCTTTATACTTAATGAAAATGAAATAAACTCTAAATTGTTATATTAAATTGTCTAATTATTGATGTGTACTATATATTTTGTAGACGTTGGCTTATTCGATGGGGAGGGGCCACCTCCTCCTGCTCAAGATGATGAGGATATGCAGGAACCTAAGGTGCCAAAGTTGTCCAGACGTCCTGGCCTTTAATGTAGGATAAATGATAGGTATCGATAGAATGTGGTAGATAGGTTATCGGCAATTTAAATACAATAGGGGGTTCATCCCATATATGTGCACAACATTGTGTGATAGCCTGGCCTCACAAATATATGGAGGATTGTTCCTCATGATATGAGGTAATTTATGTAGCATATTGTCAGCACATCCGTTCGTTTAGCTACTAGGAGGGATGACCTTAGCCACCTCCTCTACCTCCCTATCCTCCACCTCCTCCTCCATCAGCTTCGACATCTCCTCCACCTCCTCCTCCATTAGCTTCGACATATCATCCACCTCCTCCTCCTCCACCTAATCCTCCATCAACTTCGACATCTCATCCACTTGCTCCTCTATCATCTCCTTCATATCCTCCTCTACTCCTACTCAACTGACCATCCTATCCTACTGATCAGCCCAACCATCCTCCATTTCCTACTCTTGTTGTCTCTATTGTAGAGACGATGCTCAAAGGGGGTACGATTCATCTTGATGGACCTATCTATGCTTCTCTCAAAGTTGGTTTTTTTCCTGGTAGAGGTTATACCGATGCATTTGGCTCTATTGGTGGAGGTGTTGATTCCTTTGGATCTGCTGGTAGAGCTGTTGATGCCTCTGGCTCTACTGGTAGATGTGTTGATGCCTCTGGCCCTAGTGGGAAAGATACTGATGCCTTTGGTTCTGGAGGTGGACCAAATACGTTATAGCAGTTATTGGACTGGAGATATATTTGGCATGTATCATCAATTTGATGTTATTGTTCAAATATATATATATATATACTCATTTTCATGTTGATGTTGATGTTGATGTCGATGCTTATTTATATGTTGATGGTGATGTGTATGTTAGGGCAGGTTAGATGATGTTTGTTAAATATGTGTGATGGTTATGCAATGTTTATGATGGTACGTTCAAGTTTATGCTAATGATGGTATATTGATGATGTTTATGTTTATTAGATGGTGAAAATGGTGATGATGGTATGCTTATAGTTATGTTTATGATGGTGTGGTGATATTTATGTTTATGTTTGTTAGATGGTGTAAATTATGAGGATGGTATGTTTATTTTGATGATAGTAAATTTATGTTTATGGTTATGGTTATGTTTATGATAGTATGATGATGCTTATGTTTATGTTTGTTAGGTGTTGAAAATGATGATGATGGAATGTTAGATGATGTTAAAGTATTGTTTTTAGATGTAATTACTAGATGTTTATCTTAGATGATGTTAGGTGATATTAGATGTCAATGTTCATGTTTTCTTATAGATGTGTCTATTAGATGTGATTGTTAGATGTGTACTATAAAAAACAAATTCCTCCAATATAATATTGTGTATAAACATCATGCATTTTAAATTATGAGAAAGCATCATGCATATTTATTTAGACAAATTTTGAGAGGTGTTAATTAAAAAACATCAATAATATATCCTTCCTTATAGTGCAACTACTTGTAATACCCCCATCTTGACCCTTGGGATATATTGGCTTTTAATGCAAATATTGTATACATGTGATGTATGTTTCCCTAGCATGGATCTCAAGTCCAACGCTCCGCTAGTGCATGCTCGGATTTTATTAAAAATGCAAGTATTTGATATTATGGTATCCATGTGCTATTAAGCCATGGAACATTGTAAAATGATGTAAATATTAATATTGCAATAAAAATACCAAAAATTGGCTATGGAAGCAAATAATAAGAGGGGGGCCATGTGTATTCCACTAGGGAGTGGTGAGGGGGTTGTGGGGTTGAGCCATATGCTTCCAAATGTCATATCGAGAACCCATTTGAATTTCCTTGCTAACATTTAATTTAGTTGTAAGGAAGTGGTTGAAGAAATTAGTCCATGGCTTCAATGGATCATGGGAAGCCCACAAATTTGTATGGCAGGTATGGGCTCTATTTTCTTGACCCACAAGTCACTCTACCTCATGGGGATTCGTTCTTCCTCATTCCCATTCCATTGTTTAACATCCAAGCATTATTTTTCATCCATTACACCGTCCCAACAGTGAGAAAAACCAGAAATCGCAACTTCGAATTAAACCACGTTTAAGGTGCCAAAAATGCCTAGGAATTTGTGCATACAATGAAATCCAATGGGGGATCCATGGACCTGAACCTTGGGGAGAATTTGAGAGTATTAGATGCCTAGAAATCCATAGGAAAAACCCGATTTTATAGCCCGAAAATTCAATTACAGGTCATAATTATTTGTTGATAGAATTGAGAAAATCCAAGCGTGAATGACAGAGTAGAAGAGAGAATAGAGGTTGGAACTGCTTAATAAACCTAGTGAAGGCTAGAATCTAAAGGATTTAGAAACTTGGACCTTTCTATTCCCACCTTGAATATCACTGGAGGGAAGGGGTGCCTGAGGGACTGTGCAACAGAGAAGGGGGCCTTCCTTTTGTTGGGTGTGGCAGGTATTGTGGGTGTCATGACTGTTGAGTTTAGTTGAGATGCCTATAGCTCTGTGGTTGAGCTCACCGTCTTATCATCTTCCTCCTTGTTTATTGCATGCTTGATAAACCCAACTGTGTGTTGGCTTAGCATGATTGTTGGTATGAAACCATGGATGTGAGTGAGCTTGTTTAGTTCCTCCTTAGTGGATACACATCCCAGCTCGAGGGTGGTCTCTCAGCTGAAATAATATAGGTTGGACAGGGACATATGGTTGGGTGGAACGTTGCTCTCACGTAGCCAGTTGTTTGGACATATTCATCTTAGATAAGTATTATCTATGTGTTTTTAATTCTGCAAAGTTTTAATTATTGATGAATGTTATGATTATATGTTGAATGCATGAAGTAATTGTGTGTGGATAATGTTTATTTCTGCTATGTTTATTTGAGTATAAATCTGCACGCATGAGTTTATATTTATTGTGAATTTTCTTATTCATGAATGGGGATGAGTTTCCCAAATAAGCCCCGGAATGTTATTCATGTTCCCTTCTTTGCATCATATTGACGGGAGGTGGCATGATAGAGTGGTATCAGAGCCCATGTTACAACACTGGGGTTTATTGGGCCAAACTGTGAATTTACAGGCATATATCAGAATGCTTTAATGTGGTATTGATGAAGTTTGGGAGACATTTTGATTAGAAAAATGACAGAATCATATTTCTCAGGTGTGGTAGAGGATTACACCATTGCATAGATGTCTCCAATAGATTTCCAACGGTACTAGACTCGCCTTATTTGGTAAAAATATGAGGGAGATATAAGCTCTGAAAGTTGCGGGAGCAGAGGAGGTGTTTCTGCAATTTCGCATTGCGGATTGTGGAAATGAACAATTTTCAAATTTATGTTTTTGGACTTCTGCATTTCCGAATCTGCATTGCGGATTGTGGAAACAAAAAAAATTTCAAATTTGCGTTTTGGCATTCCACATTTCCGAGTCTCGCAGTATGGATTGCGGATTGCGGAAGTGACATTTTCCGAAGTTGAAAATTTGGCGTTACACATTTCCGAGTTTTGCAGTACAGATTGCAGATTGCGGAAGTGACATTTTTCAAAGTTGAAAATTTGGAGTTTCGCATTTCTGAGTTCCGCAGTACGGATTTTGGATTGCAGATTGCGGAAGTGACATTTTGCGAAGTTGAAAATTTGGTGTTTCGCATTTCTAAGTTCCGTAGTACGGATTGCGGATTGAGGATTACGGAAGTGACATTTTCCGAAGTTGAAAATTTGGTGTTCCGCATTTCTGAGTTCCACAGTATGGATTGTAGATTGCAGATTGCGGAAGTGACATTTTCTGGAGTTGGAAAAATTGGCATTCCGACTTCCGCATTGCGGAAGTTGCGGATTGCGGATTACGGAAGCAGGTAAAAAATATATAGAGAGAGAGCCCGAAACTCAATTTTTGGATAGAAAGAGCATGCATAATCAGAATTGGATGAGTCCTATGATGTTTTGATGCCATTAATGAATGCCATGAAAGAACCAGTGAGGGTCCCGAGCCCATTATGCTCCAATTTCATAAAAAAATGGAATTAATGGCTTTTACAAATCGGTGTCCCGAAGCTTAGTAGAAGGTCGGATTGAGCTGAAATCAATATGGAGCGGCCATGGAGCAGGAACAATGTTAATTTTATCTTGGAGCCAAAATCCAAAGGATGCGAAATCGGGGTGAGCGAAAAGGCCGAAAAGCACTATTCCGGGCCACTTTTTGAGGAATTTGAAAAGCTTGCAGTGGATGAAAGTGACCCTATATTTAGGACTCAAGAAATTTACTGAACTCAACATTTCATCTATTCATAAAAACAAACAATTCACGTTAGACAAATATTTTCCATAAATGCTCAGTTTGGGAGATGGGCATTTTTGGCCCAAAATTTTGAAATTTTGGAAAAAGTGGAAAGTTAAAAGTAGTCAAACCCAGAATTTTATAGAAGTTGACTGGTGCATCAAAATGGGGATATGAAAGTTTATGAGTGTTCCTTGTTATATGGAATAACTTCTCCCGGTAGAAACATTTTCATGATTCTTTCTATATTTGCTTCTACAAGAGGCTGAAGTTGGCATTTTAGAGTAAAATACAGTTGTGTAAAAAGTGCAAAATTTTGGTAAAAATTGTCATTTTTGGAGTAATGTGATTTCCACACCCGAAGTCAGAATGAAGCACGTGGATAGGCATTGGAGATATTATCCAGCATGGAACAATGGTGTATGACCAAAATTTGAGTGAGGATTTCATATATCATAGATATGTAGAGCAGAAAAGTGCCAGTGACTGTTTTGACAAAATTGTTGTCAATATGGGCAATTTGTAGAATTGCATGAATGGGGCAAAGGAAAACAAGGCATAATAGCTCTGATAATTTTTCTATGACTTTAATTCTGTTAATTATTGATGTTTTATGATTCTATATGCATTCCTAAGATGTCTAATAAATATTTTAGTGTCTGCAACTGATAAGATTTGAATAATTGTAGCAAAGGGCAACATACAGGGAAAGGGATCTCCAAAGAAAAATGGCAACCATAAATGATGCTCAGGATCCTTATGAGCATGATGAAGATGTGCCAAGAGAAAATGTGCAAGGAGAGAATGCTGAAATTGAATCCAATGGGAGAAGGGAGCAAATAACTCCTTAGGATTTGGTTGAGACCATGGTAAGCTTTAATGAAAGATTGATGAAGGCTCAGGAGGAACAGAACCAGTTCAATGCTACTATTTTACAGAGCCTCACTGATATACAGTAGAGGATAAACCTTGGGTACAACCCAAGCAATGTAGGTGAAGAAGGAAGAGATGTAGGGAGTCGCTCTAAGGGTCGTTCTAGGAGGAGGACTCCAAGCCCAAGAAATAGTTCTGTGAGAAAAAAGCATAGAAAACCCTCCTCAAGATCTTCTTCCAGCAGGTCATGTGACTCTAGAGTTTCTAGGAGAAGTCCAAGACATACTTCTAGCAGACTTGAAGGAAGAAAGAAATTCAAAGGAATTCCACAGGGAGAATTCAAGAAGGCAAGGCCTCCCACATTTGATGGAGAAGATAAGATTGGCCAAGAGGCAGAGGCATGGATTCTTGGGATGAATAAATATTTCAGGATTCATGATTACTCAGGGAATGAAAATGTCATAATTTCCATTTACAATATAAATGGAAGTGCTTCAATTTGGTGGGATCACCTCTTGGAAGTAAAAGGGATCAGTGAAAGAAAGATCAGCTGGGAGCGATTTAAGAAATATTTCAAGGAAAAATACCTTTCTACTAGGTATTATGACAGTAAGAGGAAAGAATTCAATGAACTCAAGTTGGGATAGAAAAATATGGAAGAACATGTCCATAAATTCTTGGAATTGTTGAGGTATGTGGACTGTATCAAAGATGAGAGGGTAAAGATCCAATGCTTCCTTGGGAGTCTACCTCAAAGTTTTAGAGATAGGATTGAGTTTCTTAATCCACCAAGTCTTGATGAAGCCATTAGTATGGAAATGCATTGCTATGAGTAGAGTAAAGGAAAATTAGAGGTTCACCCAGCATGGAAAGGAAAGCCAAGAGGGAGGTTTGATCAAAGGAAAAGTGGATTCAAACTACCATTCAAAAATCAGCCAAGGAATTTTCCACAGGGCTAGCAAGCACGAAGTGGAAACAAGCCAGTAGTAGCAATAGAAAAGACATCAAAAGGGTCACTTCAGTGTTGGTGATGTGGAGGAAACCACATGCTAAAGGATTGTCCACATTGGAGGGAGAATCCCTGGAGCTTGCACAACTTAAAGGGAGAAACTACAGTGGAGGATATGGCAAGGGAAACGCCTCGAATTTATGCAGCGTTGGATAATGATCAGGAAGACCATCAATCAACAGTGGTGGTAGTTGACGATAAGATTGCTAATCAAACTATTTTTGTTTTGATTGATCCAGGATCTGCTCATAGTTATGTTTCTCCAAAAGTGGTTGAAGTTTGTTCTCTTAGAAAAATGAAGAATAATAAGTCTTGGCTAGTTCAATTAGCCACAGGGACCAAGAGAAAAGTAAGTGAAGTAGTGATGGAGTGCCCCATGGAGTTGAGCAGATTCCTTACAAAAGTAAACTTGAATGTCCTACCATTAGGATCTTATGATGTTCTAATTGGTATGGATTGGTTGGAAAGGAATAGAGCCAAAATAGATTGCTATGAAAAGGTACTTGAATGCATTGATGAAGAGGGAATACCAATATTGGTAAGAGGAATTCCCAAGCAAGTTTCAATAAGGAAGATTTCATCCTTACAATTGAATTTTTTTTGTAAGATTGGTTTCCAATTATATGTAGCTCGTATATTAGATTCATCAGAGGACAAAGGACCAAGGATAGAAGACTTCTAGTTGTTGCAAGAGTTCAAAGATGTGTTTCTAGATGACATTTCGGGACTACCACCAAAGAGAGATATTGATTTTACCATCGATCTTGTCCCAGGGGAAGTGCCAAATTCCAAAGATCCTTATAGAATAAGCACGCTCGAATTAATCGAGTTAAAGATGTAGCTACAAGATTTAATGGACAAGAAGTATATCAGGCCAAGTGTATCTCCTTGGGGAGCACTGGTGTTATTTGTCAAGAAGAAGGATGGGACTTTAAGGCTATGTATTGACTACAGGTAGCTAAATAAAGTGGCAGTCAAGAACAAGTATCCATTTCCAATAATTGATGACTTATTTGATTAAATGAAGGAAGCTAAAGTGTTTTCCAAGATTGACTTGGGGTCTGGCTATCATCAAGTGAGGATAAAAGAATAAGACATTCACAAGACAACTTTTCGGACAATATATGGTCATTATGAGTTCACAGTGGTGCCATTTGGTCTTATCAATTCACCTGCTACATTCATGTGTCTCATGAATAGCGTCTTCAACAAATATTTAGATAAGATTGTGATTGTGTTCTTGGATGATATCCTTGTTTACTCAAGGAATGAAGAAGAACATAATGAGAATTTAAGAATGATGTTGCAATTCCTTAGAGAACATCAGTTGTATGCTAAGTTAAGCAAGTGTGAATTCTATCAAATGAAGGTGCAGTACTTGGGTCATGTCATTTCAGAAGAGGGTATTGCAGTTGATCCTGAGAATATTAATGCCATCATGGATTGGACTACTCCAAGGAATGTTACAGATGTTAGATCTTTCATGGGTCTTGCTGGTTACTACAGAAGATTCATTGAAGGATTCTCCAAGATAGCCCATCCAATTACATCATTGCAGAGGAAGAATGTCAAGTTTGTATGGTCTGAAAAATGTGAGAAAATCTTTCAGCAGCTGAAGGAGTTACTTACCATCGCTCCTATTTTGAAGATAGCAGATCCAAAGAATGATTTGTAGTGTGCAAAGATGCTTGCATTGAAGGGCTCGGTGGAGTTCTCATGCAAGAAGGAATTGTGATTTGCTACGAGTCAAGGAAATTAAAAGAGCATGAAAAAAATTATGCCAAGCATGATTTAGAATTAGCATCCATAGTACATGCTCTCAAGATGTGGAGACATTATTGTTGGGAAGAAGATTCGAGCTTAGGACAAACCACATGAGATTGAAATATTTGTTTGATCAACCAAAATTGAATGCTACGCAATCCAAGTGGATGGAATTTCTCTGTGAATTTGATTTTGAAATTAAGCATGTAAAAGGGAAAGAGAATAAGGTTGCATATGCTCTCAACAGAAAATTCCGTATTGTAGCAGTAAGTATGTGCAAATCAGATTTGAAGGAAAGAGTTCTTGAAGCCCAAAACGGTGATGAAACTTACCTTTCAAATTAAAGAAAAGTTGCAGCATAGAAATATAGATGAAAAGTGTGCAGGGTATCAACTTGGTGAAGATGATATCCTCATCTATAAAGATAGACTGTATATTCCAAATTTTGCAGATTTAAAGAAGCTAGTGATGGATGAAATACATCAAATGGCATACTCTGGACATCCAGGATATCAAAAGACAATAACAGCAGCAAGAAGGCCGTATTTTTGGCATGGTATGAAGAAATACATAGAGGAGTACATTGCTAGGTGTCAAAAGTGCCAACAAGTCAAGGCAGAGCATCAACATCCAACGGGATTGTTGCAGCCCCTACCCATTCCAGAGTGGAAGTGGGAAGTGATCTCTATAGATTTTATAACATGTCTACCCATGACAGTGAAGAAGCATGATTCAATCATGGTAGTGGTGGAAAAGCTATCAAAGGTAGCTCATTTCATTCCAGTCAAGTCCACTCACAAGGCTAATGACATTGCAAATATCTTCATGAGCGAGATATTTAGATTGCATGGATTGCCCAAGGTAATAATTTCTGATCATGACACAAAGTTCACTTCTAATTTCTGGAAAGGATTTTTTCAGGAATTGGAAACTAGATTAAATTTCAGTACAACATATCATCCTGAAACAGATGGAAAAACTAAGAGGGTGAATTAGGTTCTTGAAGATATGCTAAGAATGTATGTGATGGATAAACCATCAAAGTGGGAAGATTACCTACATGTGGTAGAATTTGTATACAATAATGGGCATCGCGCATCATTGGGAATGAGTCCATTTGAGGCATTGTATGGCAAAGGATGCAAGACTCTAGTGAATTGGGATAGTCCAGTGAACATGGTAGTGTTTGGGCCAAAGATGATCAAGGAAATGGAACAAGAAGTTGCTAAGATCAAACATAATTTAAAGACACCTCAGGATAGGCAAAAGAGTTATGCCGATTTAAAAAGAGTGCATAAGGAATTTAAGATTGGGGATCATGTTTATTTGAGGGTGAAACCAAGGAAAAGTTCCCTAAAGTTGGGGAGTTATGCTAAGCTGGCACCAAGATATTGTGGGCCATTTGAAGTCCTTGATAGGATAGGACCAGTTGCATATAGAGTTGCATTTCTTGCTAACATAAGAGCTCATAATGTTTTCCATATATCTTTGCTTAAGAAGTATGTACATGATCCTAATCATATGTTGATTGGAATGTGATACAGGTGGAAGGGTGGGGGCGCGGGGAGGAGGGAGGAGGGGGAAGGGGGGGGCGCGGGGAGGAGGGGGGGTTAGTTTAATTTTTTTTTAATTTTGAATATATTGTAGGGGGGTTAGTTTAATTTTTATTTTTTTAAATTTTAATATATTGTAGGGGGAGTAATTTAAATATTTGTTTTTTAAATTTATATTATATTGTTTGGGGGGGTTTGTTTTAATTTTTTTTTTAATGTTTTTATTATATTGTTAGGTGGGGGGGTTAGTTTTAATTTTTTTATTATATTGTTAAGGGGTTAGGGGGTAGTGGGTTAGTCTTAATTTTTTTTTAAAATTTTTACTATATAGTTAGGGGGTAGGGGTAGGGGTAGGTTTTTTTTTTTTTAAATTAATTATTATATATTTTAGGGGGGTTAGGGGGTAGGTTTACAGTTTTTAAAATATTTTTTCAGAACGTAAAAAATGGCGATTATGAATGTAAAAATATTTTTTAAATTTTTAAAACGTTTTTCAAATACAGTTTATAGTGAATATTGATGTTGATTTTGTTCAGATTATGAATGTTTGTTGATTTATTTTAAAATTCTACATTTTGGATATAGAGACAATGGCATCGAGAAATATATCTATAAATGTTTCTGGATCAAGCAGTGATGATTGCATCGAAAAAAACAATTGAGGCATTTGAGAATGTTGAGACTCAAGACGAAGTTCTTAGCTTTGAAGAATTAAAAATGAAGAATGCTAGAGAATGAAAACATGCAGCAGAAGAAGACAGAATAGAGTATCATTGGCATCTGAAGGAAAATTATCAAGGAAAACCAGAAAGCATTCTCTTATATTGTGTTGCATTTCCATATATTCAATTAGATTATAATCTATTGGGATTGCTGATAGGAATATGTGTGATGTCTAGTACAGATATTGTTTATGCACAGGTGAAACAAGCTAGGACCTTTGCCAAAATCCGATTTTCTTTGAAGATTTCAAAATATAATGTTCAAGAAAATTTCATAGATTTTTGTTAAGGGGTCGTGCATGAAATTGACAGTGGGAGAGTAAGTTTGAATATTGATATTATTCTTAAATTAGTTTTGTTATTACTTGGATACCACAATGTAATAGATTTAATACAATAATGTTTTTATTTTGCAATATTTTTTCATTTTGATTTCAAAAATGTTGAATGGAATTTATTATATAGAGGTTGATCCTATGGATGTCATTAATTACGCTATTCAAAGGGGACCAGAAGCAAGGAAGAAGAAACAAGTCTCAAAGGTTCAAATTGAAGAAGTACAAGCACAAAGAGGAAGAGAATCCAACAATTAAATCAGGTACCTAGAAGGGTTATATTTAAATCTTCATCTCGCCCAACTGAACATGATGAAATTGTTTCAAATGAGATTGATACTCTTGCTAGTAAGAGTAACAAACAATCTTGTAAAAGAAATATGGTTGAGAGTGCCTCGATTCCTGTTGAAGCCATTGTTGATTTAGAAGGAACCCCTTCAAATCAGAAAAAGAGGAGATTTTTTGTTACTGAAACCAATGTTATTCCTAAATCTTAGAGTGAAAATTCTGGTGGCAGAAGGGAAATCATTACTCCAGGTGTTGATTTAGAGGATGGCATTGTCAAGACAACACAAAATGCCATTCAAGATCGATTGTGAAGGGATAATTTGGTTAAAAATGGACATACATTTGAGTTGAATGTGAATCAACTTTATAGACCCACAGAAGGGCAAGACCAATTTAGAATTAAAAAACCACATCACTTGCATATTCACAACTTGAAAGCATTGATGAGGCACAATCCCTATGCACATGTGGTTGACTACCTAGGCCTTGTTGACCCGGGAGATGTTCCTGCTAGAGATGAATTTGATCAAACAAGATGTTTTCATTACAAATATAATGTTCTTGGAGGGAATAATTATGCAGAGGCAAGAAGAGAGTTTATGCAAGAATATCCCAATAACCCTATTTTTGAAACAGTTAAATGCATCATTTATGCTGGTTTAACAAATGCAGAAGCAAAGCTGTTGGCATGGGATCATAACACAGATAGTGAATATAGGTTGACAATGACATTTGTTCAAAGGGTGAGATTTATCCACAGTGAATTTGTGCAAATATGTGGTGGGGAAAAATCTAGAGTTGATGCAAGTTTTTGGAGACAATGTTGTCTGGAAATAGGTCTCCCTTCTAAAGAGGATAATGTAAAACAAAAAAATGCCAAAGGAAGTGATGCATTCAGAGCTGTAGATGCCTATTTCCAGTTGGCATTCAGAGTTGGGAAAACATGGGATTTGATTGATGACATATTTAGCTTGTGGGAGAATATTGGCATAAAAAACCAGAAAGTGAAAAAGGTAGAGTTGTTCCATGGAGCGGTGGTAAGGTAGGTCCTGACGTCAAGAATATGCCAGAAGACATGACTATTACACCTTGGAGAACAATACAAGGTGTGGAGGATGAAACATTAATAGCTACAATACTATCGTGGGTAAAGTCAAGTGAATTATCCATGGAGGAAATGTGCAGCGAATTTGACAAGTAAGTTGATGTTTTTTTATGGTATGATGTTTTGTTCTTGAGTTTAACATTTTTGTTATGTTCTATGTATCCTGTGTTAAATTTTCAGAATTTACTTCAATCTGATCTAGGATCTTAACTGAGAGAACAACATGTACAGCATATCCATAGCATATCAATCATGGAGACAAAAATGCAAGCACACAAGAGACACAAAGATTTACTTGGGGAAAACCATAAAGGTGAAAAACCCCAATAACTTCCTCAGAGATAGATAGAGCAATGATACAACCAACCATAAGAGATAGACACAACCTAGCAGCAGATCCTCCTCCTCCATAAGTGCGCCACTCCTCCTTGAGTGCATGTGTGAGAAGTGAGTGAGCAAATAGAGTGCCTCCCGCACTCTATTTATACTTGACTTGACTTGCCTTTTTACCTAACTCATGTAGGCTCGAACTTAACCACATAACATAATGCTGAGTGGGCCGACCCCCAATAGGGTGGTCTAATAACCTATCAAGAATAAGTTACGACATTTACAATATAAATGACGACACTTCCTTATAGAGGAATAATAACATCTCTATAGGAATACAATATACATATATGTGAAATACATTCCAAAGTTACATATACATCAACACTCCCTCTTAACTAGGAAGGTATTTCTCAGCACAGTTCTTCTAGCACAAGTCATCTTCTCTGGATCATGGTCACTGGATAATCGTCATCGAGTCATCATCATCGTCACTGCTGCTTCTATCTCAATCAATCTCTGAATCTACTCGTCATAGGAAGTTCTACAGAGCCAGTCCTTTTTCATACTGGATGTAGGCCCACCACCTGCAGGTCTTCGTCATCACTGGCCATACTGTGGAATCCTCAGGACTTATTACGTGCGTCACAAAACCTCAAAAGAGCATCCCAGGATGTTACGGGTACACAACTCTGACCTGTAGGATCTCCCAGGGTGCTATTACATGTGACCCCACCACAAAACATCGAAAGAGCATCCCAGGATGTTACGGGTACACAACTCCGACCTGTAGGATCTCCCAGGGCACAAATTACATGTGGTCCACCACAAAACCTAGCAAGAGCATCTCAGGATGTTACGAGTACACAACTCCGACCTGAAATCTCCCAGGGCACAAATTACATGTGGTCATGGCAAAACCTCGAAAGAGCATCTCAGGATGTTATGGGTACACAACTCCTACCTGAAATCTCCCAAGGCCCAAATTACATGCCATAGGACAAAACCTCGCAAGAGCATCCCAGGGTGTTATGGGTACACAACTCCAACCTGAAGGATCTCCCAGGGCACAAATTACATGTCCTCCCAGAGCAATGTCTCGAAAGAGCATCCCAGGTTGTTACGGGTACACAACTCCGACCTATAGGATCTCCCAGACATGCTCATCTGCACAACCTGATCCACGGCCACGGAGTATCAACCTGATACTCAACATACATCATCCTGATGTACTCATGATCATCCTGATCATCATCACTGCAACGTCCTGCTGCATGTCATCTGGAGCAACATCCTGAAGCTCATCATCCATGATCATCCTGATCATCACTGCAACATCCTGCTGCATGTCATCTGGAGCAACATCCTGAAGCTCGTCATCCATGATCATCCTGATCATACAATGCATCCATCTGATGCACACCACGTATCTACCTGATACATATCATCATACATGATCCACCTGATCATACAATGTATCCACCTGATACAAATACATGATACATATCACCTCACATGATCCACCTGATCATACAATGTATCCACCTGATACATATACAGATACATGGTCCAAGCATCCAACATGATGCATATACAAAATACATACACATGATCCAACTGATCATATCCAGCATCCAACATGATGCGTACATATAAATGATCCAACTGATCATATCCAGCATCAACATGATGCGTACATACATACATAAAAATGATCCAACTGATCATATCCAGCATCCAACATGATGCGTACATACATACATAAAAATGATCCAACTGATCATATCAAGCAGAAACCAGAACATCATCTTGATGCTCATCATCCAGCGCTTACATCCACAGCCATGTGAAGGACCCCCCTTCCAACATGCTTGGAATGGCTTCAGCAAATGTGTCCATCACTTCTTCCTCGAAGTGTCCTCGATCTGAAGAACGCCAAGCCTCTCTCTGAAGTACTCGAACTTCACCCTAGCTAGTGGCTTCGTCAGCACATCTGCAATCTGCTCATCCATCGCAACATACAGGAGCTTCACAGCTCCTTTCGTACCATATCCCTGATATAGTGATATTTGATCTCTATGTGTTTCGACTTGTCATGAAGCACTGGGTTCTCGGACAGCTTCACACAACTCTGGTTATCACAGAAGATACCAGTAGCCTCCAACGGGAGATCAAATAACTCAGACAGTAGCTTCCGTAGCCATACTGCCTCACAACTAGCTGAACAAGCTACAACATACTCTGCCTCAGCTGTACTCAGTGCTACACAGGACTGCTTCCTGCTAAACCAAGAGATCACATCTGATCCCATATTGAAACAGCACCCAGATGTGCTCTTCCTATCTGCAGCACTGCCATCCCAATCTGAATCAACATAACCCTGTAGGTTAAACTTTTGATTCGCTTCATACTTGAGCCCATAATCCACTGTACCCTTTAGGTACCTCAGAACATGCTTTACAGCAACCAGGTGAACACTCCTCGGATCCGTCAGGAACTGGCTCAATGTGTTCACAGCAAAGCAAATGTCTGGTCTCGTGTTTGTCAAGTACATCAAGGACCCAATCATCTGACGATACATAGAGACATCAACTGGCTCAGCTGAAGCATCACATAGAAGCTTCAGATTTGATGCCATAGGTGTGGCCATGGCCTTGTAGTACATCATCCTGAACCTCTTCAGGATCTCTACTGCATACTTCCCTTGTCCAAGGAAGATTCCATCACTCTGCCACACCTCCATGCCAAAAACAAATAGTGCATCAACCCCAAGTTCTTCATCTCGAACTCGGCAGTAAGCTTCCGCTACATGTCGACAATCAATCTATCTTCACCTGTAACAAACAGGTTATCCGCATACAACTATTCAAGAAGGCTGTCTTGAAATCCATCTAGTGTATCTTCTATTTCATCACTTTCTATGCTGCCATCTGCAGCATGCTTGATCTTGATAGATCCATATGGAAGTCATAACAAACTTCCCTTCAGGTCTTGGGACTACATCCCAAACATCATTCTTCATGATCGACGGATCATGGCATTCCATTTCTTCATCCCAGATCCTGGGAACTTCAATATCTTCAATATTTTCAATATATATCTTTGTTGTTGGAACAAATGTTGTAGTCCTTTTGTAGGTGAAGATATGCGGTCTTTCCTACAAAACAGGTTAAATTGCATGATTAGAAACATGTCATAGTTTTCAGAACAAATTCTTACACATAAAGAAATATGTCATATAGTCATGCAATTATTTTAGCCAATGCTTCAATACAACATTTATCCATATCCCGTAACTTTCTAGATGCCTTCCAATCTCTACCAGAACATTGTTAAGAGTGTGCACAACTCCCAACATGTCAGCAAAGAGGTTTCATTCTAGATAAGTAGCAATGGAATGTTGTACAGTGTCATAGGCCACTTACCCATGTATATTAGTAGTATATTGTTCATCAATGCAACTATTCTAATATGCACAATACATATCCTAAGTCTAGGAACATGAGCATATACATCATTGAACAATTTTACTTAAACAAACAAATATGCAAGAAATGATAATTAAAATACTTATCTTTGTTTGTTCGTTGGGTGGACTCCCTCTGAGTCTTCGCTTCCTTGCAGGAGATGCTGGAGTCCTAATCTGAAGTAGCTTCTTCTACACCTTTCTGTTGTAGAAAGATGGTCAACTCCCTCTGAATATCTGCATCCTTTCATAAACCGCTGGAGTGTACTCCCTCTTGATCTTTGCTTCCTGGATTACCTGTTCTTGAACTCATATTCATCCTTGGTCCCTATGCATGCTTATTAGTATCATGATTGTGTTATCCTTGTGATCTCATATAAAATCATACATTGATTAGTATACTATTAAAACACAATAATCTCAAGCATGTATAGTCATGATCATTTCAAACAAAAATAATAAGCATTAGCATTCAAGGTTTATGTAGAATTCTTATTGTTAGTCAAATCATAAGAGACATAACATGTAATTACTCAAACCCATGACTCTTTGGGTAACTTAGTTGAATCATCAATCAAGATAAGAGATATAATATGCATAAAAACCTGTGATTATTCAAACCTATAATTCTTCGTGAATAATCATTATCAACAACACATTAGTATAAGATCCTAACACAAGGTAGGATTCTAGCTTGATATAGGAAAAACATACCTGGATTAGCATGCTAGCTATTTATGTCTAACATACCCGCATAATGTCTTCTGGTTCTCTTCAGTGACTTGTGCTAGTAACCTGCATGTCTCATAAGTTAACCATTTTAGAAACAAGTTATACATACCTCGAAAGTAGATCTTCTATGTAATCCATGACAATGGATGAATCCTTGTCTTCATGTCACCATGATCATACGTTCTTGAAGTAGAACATGATTTGTCTTTCTTGGTGTACCTTTTATGTTAGCAGACAACATAAACCTCATACAACACCATAATGCATTAGTACAATCATAAGTGTCAGCACCCTAACCAATGAATATCTTCTATCATGCATTCAAAATTTTGTTAAGGTGATACGACAAATCAAGATTTTACTAACCGTAATAACATGAAGACAAACATACCATAAACTTAATCATGAACAAATATTGAAACATACCTTGATGAGTCATACCTGTCGAGATCGCTTGTAATATTCTTATGTAAAGCCTTAGCCTCATCTCCCTCTGAAACAGGAACTCCTTCACTTATGTAGGTGACCAATCCATCTTCTTCTAGGATTAACCCTATCCTCTTGATTTGCAAGAACTGGACCTGGAGCTGGATATGGGTTTGTCAGAGAAACCCCAAAATTTCAAACTTTGAATTTCAAACTTCCGAAAGGATAGAAATATGCGCCTTGATGAGCTGATCAAACTGGTATATTCAGAATTTGAAAACTGCAAAGTTTTACTCCTCAATTTTGCCTTTGAAACTTCTGGATTCACTAGACGTGACCCTGAACTGGGGTTTGATGAAGCCCACTCTTCTGCCCAATCAAAATGTTTGATCCAAAGCTCTAAGCTTCTATTTTTCTTAGGAGTTTCCAGCCGTGGTCACAGATTTCAAAAATTTCCATTTTTACAGAAGCCTTAATTTTCCACTTTTCTGATCAAAGTCCCGAACTAGGGTCTAATCAAGACCGGCCTTCTGTCCAACCAAAAATTCTGATCTTGGTCTCTAAATTTCTATTTTGATGAGTATCATCCAGCCGTGGTCTCAGATTACAAAAATTCTAACTTTCTACGAAGCCCTAAATTCCGGAAGCCATGAATGAAGGTACTCAAAAATAATTCTGTTTTGACAGAAATATGTACCTGATTGTTTCTGGTGTAAATCCAAACTTTTCGATCTACAGGGTCTGAAAAAGTTTCTTGAGATAGCTTGACCTGTTATCTTTCCATCCTGACAGGTCTGACCTCAATTGGATTCTCTAAGAGAGAGTTATGCCAAATGTCGCAACGTGACTTGTTTTGGGATAATACAGGAGAGCAAACTTGTACGGCGTGCCACGTGTCACTGTTTCAACTTCAGCCTCTGAAAAAGTTTCCTGAGATAGCTCTTCCTGTCACCTTTCCATCCTGACAAGTCTGACCTCAATTGGACTCTCTGAGAGAGAGTTATGCCAAATGTTGCAACGTGACCTGTTTATGGGATAATACAGGAGAGCGCACTTGTACGGAGTTCCACGTGTCATTGGTTCAACTTCGGCCTCTGAAAAAGTTTTCTGAGATAGTACAGTCTGTGTAATACCTGTCACTTTTCACGAAATTTCATTTGGAGCTTCCTAGCCCAAGTTATGACCTTTTTCCCAAGGTCACCTGATTTTGACTCAGATCTGGAAGAGGCAGAAACCCTATATTGTACAGATCATAAATCACAAAGTACAACGAATAAGAGGTTTTCCTTTGGACACAAGGTACCTGGAGATTTAATATTCGTCCTGTAACAATTTCAGATCCGAAAAATTCGCCAAAACGGATTTATAGCGAAAGTGCTACGATGACTGGTTTTTGCTATATCAAGCCCTAGCATCGTAAGTGCAACAAGTGTCATACATGCCATATCATGCCTTCTTTTAGGCTAGCTCTGATACCATGTTAAATTTTCAAAATTTACTTCAATCTGATCTAGGATCTTAACTGAGAGAACAACATGTACAGCATATCTATAGCATATCAATCATGGAGACAAAAATGCAAGCACACAAGAGACACAAAGATTTACTTGGGGAAAACCATAAAGGTGAAAAACCCCAATAACTTCCTCAGAGATAGATAGAGCAATGATACAACCAACCATAAGAGATAGACACAACCTAGCAGCAGATCCTCCTCCTCCATAAGTGCGCCACTCCTCCTTGAGTGCATGTGTGAGAAGTGAGTGAGCAAATAGAGTGCCTCCCGCACTCTATTTATACTTGACTTGACTTGCCTTTTTACCTAACTCATGTAGGCTCGAACTTAACCACATAACATAATGCTGAGTGGGCCGACCCCCAATAGGGTGGTCTAATAACCCTTTGACCCACATGGCCGACCCCCAATAGGGTGGTCTAATAACCCATCAAGAATAAGTTACGACATTTACAATATAAATGACGACACTTCCTTATAGAGGAATAATAACATCTCTATAGGAATACAATATACATATATGTGAAATACATTCCGAAGTTACATATACATCAACATCCTGTTATATTATTATATAAAATTGTAAACATCATTTATTGTTTCATTGTCTAGTCAAAAGGTCTACATGAAAATACAAGAGGAGATGGTTATACTGTTGAATGAGAAGAGTTGGGATGATGTCAAATGCAACTATCCAGACTCAAGCTCGATAGAAAATTTAAAACATTTTTTTGTTGCATTCAATAAGGTATGTTGATTTATGATGCATCTTATTTGATTTATTTTCTAATTCAATTCATTTCTATTTTATTACTTATAGAGATAATTTTCATTTGAAGATGCCAAAGAGGAGTACAGATGGAGTACCAGAGTTCTTCAAAATTCATATCCAAAGAGCCAAAATAGAACGACAAAGGAGACAACATATTGCAAACGTTGAACTTAATGATACACTTGATCATTATATTTGGAATGGGCTTGACACTGTGCAATATAAAGTCATTTTAGGTGACTGTGTATACATTGCAAATCTTGTTCTTAAAAAGGAGTACGCACTAATGATTGCAAATATCCCTCATGGATACAATATTTGAAACAATACTTATGATTGTGAGCCTTATACTTACCAATCATTCAATAAAGTGGTTTCGGGATTTGTAGATGTCACAACATCACGACTATGGAGATTTGTTGTTTTCCATTCAGATACACAATTAGGGGGGTTGTTGACAACCTTCAAGGATAAAGGAAAAAAAAAAGGAAGCAACCTTATTGGTAATATATTTGCAATATATTATCAAGTTTTTGAATTTATAAATCAATTATATTTATTGATAAGTTAATTAATTTTTTTTATATTTTTGTTACAGGAAAAAGCCTAATGTTCGTAGCTCTAGCAGCGATCCATTCCTGAGTGATATTGAAAACATACATCTTGCAACTTGGGAAAAAGATGAGACTTATGAATCTCTTTTAATCAATGAAAAGAGTGGAGGAAAATATAGTCAGTTGTTGAGTTACAATGCCGTGGTTAAAAAATTGACATATGAGGAAATGGATTTGAAAGGAGTGACTGTAAACATCTATCAAAAGCCACAAGCCTTGATTAATTATCTCATAGATACATTTTCAAGAGAAGGAGATTGGGTCTTATATTTGTTCTCGGGTTCAGGTAAATTTTCTCATATTACATATGAAAGCATATATCAAGTTTTACTGTATGTTTTATTCTTCATTATTTTATTGTTTTGAATTATGCTTCTTTATGCTATTTGACGTAACTTTATTTTTGTTTTTGTTGATTACGTACAACAATAGCATGCTCCTTACAGAAAGGAAGAAATTGCATATCCATTGATAATGATCCACTGCAATGAAATTACATAAAGCAAAGAATTAATGACATTCAAGTTCTTCCAAATGAACTACAAGAAGTTGGTTTGAAGAAAGGAGAGTTTAGTGAAACACTTGTGGCAAAGATGTCAAAAGAGCCTCAACCCCCATCAGAAGGGGTGTTTGGAAAGGAGCACTTTGGGGATCTTGCAAACATAGAATACCCAATGGAGGAGGAAATTGATGTCCCTGACGAAGACCAAGCTCCAGAAAATTCCACTTTCGATGAAGAATTTGGCATACATGATATTGTTGATTAGTTTCATGTTTCGACTTTCATACTTTATTTCAGAAATAAAATTTCTATATATAATGTTTTTAATATGTTTTTTACAAATAAATTGTATGGTTTTTTTTAATTTATGTGAATCGTCACTTTTTGGAAAACAGTATGAACTAGTATGATTTTTATACAAACAATCTCTCAAAATTGATTGAAAGTGGTTTTAAATGTCTTTATTTTCTGGAATTTGTACAATTTTGTCAATAAAAATGTCTTATTTTGTCCATAAAAATGTTGTATTTTATAGAAAAACTTGCAAAATGTATATGTTTTTCAATATAAATTTATTAAAAAAGTATGTTATTTTGTTAAATTTCAAAACACACTTGAAAATAGAAATTAAAAATATTTTACCATAAAGATAATTCAAAGGCCCCCAAAAAAACCTCAAAATGAAAATGTGTGATACTGGTATCAACCCTTTTTGAAACGGAGAGAAAAAAATAGCTACTAAAATTAGGATAGAAAAAAATGTCGAATTCTGGTTTCATAGTATAAGTGGTTTGATGTAAATCTTATGATTTTGGTAAATAACATTGTATTCACAAATCACAATCCAATAATCTATGCATTCATATTTGCAACAATCCATTTGAATATAGATAGATAGATTCCAAACAAAGATTTTCACACATCTACATTTTCAAAGCGTTTGCAAAGCCCCTTCTCAAACATGTGGTATGCCTCTCAAACCTGTCGAATGTCATTCAATATGCGGGGTTACATAGTCTTCTCTAGGTATATATATAATATAATATACTGTATGCATAATTCTCCATTGGTATTGGCTTCAAATTAGTTTAAAGTACATTACATCCGGTTACTCTCAAAATAGACAATGTTCACTGGAACCATTTTTTCAGTTTTTATTAAGGTTTGTGTGTTGATTGGGGCTTTTCACTATAAATTTGAGAAGTAGTTAAACTAATCTCCGATGATAAATAAGGTCCTTAAGATAGAGTATTGACTGCATATGATAAGTTAAGTAGACAAAGTATTAATGAATATGGTAAGTTGAATATGTCATTTTCATTTCAAGGTTTAATATAGAAAAGGACTTGGACTTTGAACTAATGGATTCCAAATTAATAACAAATTGATTACAAATTTAAACGCGTTCTGAATATGGATATGAAATGTTGCCAATGACCGCTAGAAGATGATATTCAAGTCTACAATTTGGATTCACTTAACTTGAGGATTCATATAAGGTTTAACATTTACTTTGTCATACACTTACCTTAACAATGGACAGTAAAAACTCACGAGACATTTTTTATTTTAACATCTTTACTTGGAATTAATCTTTGATTTAGTTAACGAGGAAACATTTTTCATTTTGACAATGCTTTTTATTCTAAACAAAGTTAAACAGAGCTAGTTAATGAGGAAACGTTTTTCACTTTGACCATAAATTATTCTGTTTTATAATATTTTGATTGGAATAATATTATTCCATAACCAAATAAATGTGGAATAATATTTGATATTTGATTGTGGATTAATATTGTTGAACAAGAGCTGCAAGCAACAATGTCCATGACATAGCTTGCATCATAGGACATGCTTGCAGCATAGATGCATGGGCATGCATATATATGCAAATGAGAATTGCATAAGCATGCTTACAAGTTCAAAATCTTTATAATTGTCCAGAGCAGTTGACCTTCTCGATAAATAAAGATATATTAAAGATAATAGTCGGAGAACTAACCATGACCCATCCCAGGTGTAACAGTCGTGCTTAAAGTTTTTCTGCATAGAGTAATTGTGTTCACAAAAAGCTAAAAGAAGGCACCACTACGTACATAAGAAATTCCCTTTTATGATACCAAGGCGAAGAGAATTATTTGAAGAAATATCTCAAGGTTTACAAGAAAATATTTGCTTTAGTATCTATTGTAATGAAAAACTAGAAACTAAATCAGACTGTTGAAAATGATTTCGTTTTTGCACTATGTTTGCTTTTGCTTGGACCAGATCTTTGAAAACTTATCATTTGACATTTTATTTTATATAAATAACTTTTTAGCGGAGGGGGACGAGGTAAGTTCAGAAAAAACTTGTAAGTACTAGGTTATGATTATGCATGGGTGTGGATATGCACGTAGATAATGCAATCAGTGGGAACTATCCTTTGAAAACTCATCCCTATACCCTCCAGCCCATGCACTCTGCCCCTGTGTCACGAAAATGCCTCCGTGAAGTTTTGGCTTGACTACTAATTCATAAAAGGATTTCGTGTAAAGCTGGTAGCAGGGACCGCCTTCTATACGATCCGCAAGGTCTCCGATAATGACTTAAAAATATTAGCCTCTGTTTTCCAGCCTAGCTATGAATATGAATTCAAAATAAGTCAGCCTTGTCCTATTATTGTAGTAATATTATTGTATACTACAGGCGATTAAAAAAATAAAAGCATATTGGCAGTGTTATGCCGGATCACAGACTTAGTGAGCAAATCAAGATTATTCAATCAACCAAGAACAAGAAAATACGTACAGACATACCTGCAAGATAGGCACCATGGAAATATCCATTTGGTTTCTAATATCTATAGCTTATTGTAATGAATCTATTGTTGCTAAGTCGCTGAGATATGCTAACAACTCTAAGGTTGTCGAAGTCATGTGTGGATACACCAATGGGCCAGTTGGAGTAAGTTCCCTTGAAGAATCGATTATTTTCCCATCTAGGAATCACTATTGCCTCCATCTCTTGGATATCACTGCCGAACATTTTTCTTAAAATGCCCATTATTTCTACTTTGGTATCGTAGTCAGACACTCGTTCTATACTTCTAGCTTCATTGTCAGTGACCATTTCCATCAGAAGATTGCCTCTAGGATACTCGTTCTCCAAATGCTGCAAAAGAATCCCAAAATGTGAAAATGAATATTTAGAAACTAGTTTTTAGTTTCTGATTTCTATAGGCAGAAGCAGGGTTGGAATTTGGTCTCATGTTCCCAGTCCTTTCATATCCACAACAACCAAACACGGAGAATAACAAATTAAGGTTGAGGATAAGATTGGTTTTCTCAAAGGATTAAAAGATGGGAATGACTAGAGAGCCTTCGTCCACTAGGGTGCTCTCAGACAATTTCAGGACATCTGGGAAAGATCAGGCATCCAAAAAGAGCTATTTTCATTTAAATTCTGAGCAATTACGTTGTGGGTATTTTAAATTCTGTGAAATTATGGTGTTTACAGAAATAAGTGTTCTTATTTATTTCAGGACTCTTCAAATTTATGATTTATACAAACTCGACTCAATTTATTTTAATTTCAAAGTTTTAGACAAATATAAAATGTTGCACACAATTTTTAGAAGAATTTAGACCCAAAATTAAATGTGTCTTGAAACTGACACACTGCACCAAAGCTTGGATACCGCATTAAATAAACACGCAGCACTTTCTTCGCAGTTTTATGTTCTGCATAGTGTCCACCTACTATTCCTTCATGAGCTTCATGTCAAATAATTTCCCCTTCATTTGTAAACAAACACCTACGCAGAGATGACATTCATGTATTAAAAAAAACCAAGTGAGTCGCAATGCACCATTTTTACCAATTATTTACAGCATTGTGTAGATAGAAGCTACTAGTCAATTTTTTAAAAGTGTATTTTTGGGTCATAGAAATTTGTTTATCTTGGATTTCATGTGAATCAAGATGGATTGAGCATTGGTTTTACAAATATTTATACAATAGTCAATTGGTTGCTGCCCAAGAACAATTATGACTTGCGAATTTAACGGGATTAGCAAATTACTACAAACATTGGCTGAATCTCTCAAACCCCAACCACATCCAATAATGTGATAGGTAAAGCTTCAATTTTCCCGCTTAAACAATCATATGCAAGACAAGAAATTCTCTCATATACATACTGTACTTTCAACATCTAAATTTACGATTTCTATAGAAAAAAACACACATTATAGCACTTGATCCCATTGAATCTATGCGAGCAGACATCGCCAAAATCATAATTATAAAAACCTGCAATTTTGAAATCATAAAAATAGTAATCGATGGCCATCTCCAAAGGCGTTACTGGCACACTGCAAATATTTTTATCAACATATTAAACCCATATTGTAATCTACCATTTTATGATTCTCCGAAAGAAAATAATAGTAATTTGTAAAGAAAGGGATTCTAGTAATAGTCCTACTCTCCAAATGCTCGTTGTGATGCCAAAATAGAAACGTCTTCTTCTCCACTCTTATGAAACGATTCTGAGAACTTTGCACTGAAGTCGGATGATGATGTTGCCAGAGCATATGGCCATGCCACCACTGACTGTGACATAATTCCTCCCCTATAAAATAAAAGACATTTTACAAAAAGCCGCAAATGACAGAAGACATTTTACAAAAAGCCGCAAATGATAGATCTAGACATAATATGAAGTTGACAGTGTCAGCTTACTCTTGATTATATATATTGTAACTAAGATTGCTCCAGTCAGAATAGAAGTTCCACAGCTTGTATTTCTTAGCGAGAGGCCATATTGGGTTCATGACCTTGCCTCCAATGCCCTCCACCCAGTTAGCGCCCAACTCTACTGTATAACCTCCCAACGTTTCTTTGTGCATTCTTCCCCCGCTCCGCATGGTTTCTTCCAGTATTACAAGGTCCTTCACTCCATTGTTTGATAACGTCGTTGCTGTCATCATTCCTGCAAGCCCAAAAATCAAAATCTATTCAGTGAAATTAGTGTGAGGAGAACAAGGCTATTCAACTGTTGTCATGTGAACATTTGATAAAATATCAAGAGTATTTGGCATGCCAGCTCCCACTATTATAGTGTTGATAGCACCGACCGAAGAGAGCAAAGCTATGCATATTAATAATACCAGATAAAAATTATCCCTGCAGTAAGTGACCACGATAACTCAGAAACTCTATAACAAGCCTGGCATTGTCAGGATCACAGCCTCGAATATGGACTGGCGGTGATCGGTGTAGAAACTCTATAACAAGCCTGGCATTGTCAGGATCACAGCCTCGAATATGGACTGGCGGTGATCGGTGTAGAAACTCTATAACAAGCCTGGCATTGTCAGGATCACAGCCTCGAATATGGACGGGTGGTGATTGGGAGTATGTGATATCTAGCCCGACTTGCTTTCACTAAATCCCCTACATTAGCCCGTCCCTCGCATAAAACACCGGACAAAAGGATGAGATGGACTGGGACACGCAGCTGGTGAAATCCACGCACCAAATTACGAGGGGTAATTTTATAACCAAAACAATGCAATGGTATGTTGTTGCCTTCCCTGCGGACAAAGAGCACGCTCCCACAACTCATGTCATCGAACAGAATGTCGGACTGGACAGGTGGCGGACAAAACCACCGCGACAAATTACGATGAAATTTTTTTAACGAAAACATTGCAAAACTATGTAAAATAAACAAAAATTGAGTTGTACGGCTAGATTAATATGTCCGAAATGGACACAAGATGTCATGGACATAATAATGCATTCATTTTCCACCACAGTTAATTGGAATAGTATGAATGTTTGGATATGAATGAATCTAATTATTAACAACTATTTTTAGATAATGCATTATTGCAACATTCATTATTTTTTTGGTATGAGTCTAGGGCTACTATTTATAGCAGTTTTTTTCAAAGTGAATATTTAATTGATCATAAAAAAAATCATTTTAAAAACAAGCCATTCATTGATATCGATAATTCTCATTCATTAGCATCTTTTTATAAGAGGTGCCTAATTTTCTACACCTCCACCATTTTATCTACTCTTTCGAAGTTTTTTTAATGAAACATTTGTCAATAGAAGTGTGATTATGAAACATTTGTCAAATTGAAATTAAGACCGGCTCTTCAAATTTGATCCAAATAGTAGCAAAGGCTTCTACTTATAGACAATTAAAAAATCAAATTGAACTTGTTGTGATCTCTTGTTTTTAGTTTTGCAGGTTATAGACCGAAGCTTTGCTCGTCTACTCCCAAAGTCACTTTTATTATCTCTAAAATTAAGAGAAATCTAAGAGTGATTTCTTGTTTTTCTTTTTGCAGGGTATAGACGGAAGCTTTGCTAGTCTTCTCCCACCGTCACTTTTACTATCTCTACAATTAAGTCACATAACCGCAGAGCTAGCATGTCACGTCCCCATTTTGACCTCCTTCGCATTAACTCGTAAATGATGTAAATATTGATATTTAATCATGGTGAGGAGCTCAAGGCCAAGGCCTCACCATTGATTTAGCGTTTTATGTATCGGCAATTAAAAATAGATGCCTGTGATTCTTGTGCTAGATAGGCACAATGTAAATTAAGACATCATGTAAATACGAATTTTAATGAAAAACCCACAACTAACTATGCAATGCAACAAAGAGATGGGGGCATGATTCTACAAGGAATAGGGAGGGAAATTATTCAAACCCTTGAGCCAATGGTGATAAGCCAGATGTCAATGAATAAACCTTCAACTACCCCTTCTGACTTATGCACCCAATCATTTAATTCTTCCAGAAATTGGTTGAGGCAGTTAATGCCATGGGAATGAAGAGGCATGGCAGCCAATTTCCTGCATGGGCAAGCCATCAACCTGGGAAAACGTATTTTTGCTTATGGGGCAAGAAAACACCCACGAAATGGTGCCCAAAGCCATTATGAACCCGAAGTCTTTCCTCCCTCACGCAGTTTGAGCTAGGTGGGTTTTCCCCATTACGTTTTTTTACCAATTTCCTGCATTTTTCCATAGCTGGGAGCTCGTTTTTGTGTTGCACAGTGGCTGGGAGAAAGGGAGTCACGTTTTGGGGGTTTATTGAGGTTGTTTTTGCCCCTGAAATGTAGAAAAACGTTTTCTGAAAACGAATTTTCTCTCCCAGGGTTTATTCCCCATCTACCAATTTGTTTTGGTCGCTCACGTTTTTCAGCACTTGTGTTTTGTTGTAGGGTGCATCCCTGTGTTGGTTGGAAATTATGAGCAAGAATTAGGAGTGGAAGTGGACCAGAATTGGCTTGATAAACCTAGTGAGGAGGTAACCTCTCAAAAGTATCAAAAGGGTTGGTTGCTCTTCTATGCACACCTTGAAGAACACTAGAATGGAAGGTATGGCTTGAGGGACTGTGTATTAGTGAAGGGAATACTTCCTTGTGCCAGGTGTGTAGGTATTGTGGGGACCAAGCTAGATAGATCTTGCGGAGGGTGCCCATATCTCTATGGATGATCCCACTAGCTTAGCAATTCTTCCTTCCATTACCTAACAGCTTGATAAACCCAACTGTAGCTGTAGCTTGGCTTGGCTGATTTGGTGTATCTTTGAGCTATGTGTGAGTTTGATGTTCCCCGATTCCTTGTAGAGATTATGCCCAGCTCGGGGGTGGCAGTGTGTTGAGATATTGATGATCACAACTGGCCTATGGATGGGTGGAACGTTGCAATTGCATAGCCAGTTGCTTGGGACTACTTTCTTATAAGATAAGTATTCTCTTGTGTTAACTTTGCAATTATTTATTTGATGAATATCTTGGATGTATGATGGATGTGTAATTGAAATTACTTCTGTTGTGTTTTCTTATAATTATACATTTCCATATGTCTTTTTATATTATGTGAATGCTTGTTTAATAAGTTCATGGAGCTAGATGCTCAGTTTTAGCATCACGATCCTCTCCATCGCACTTGTATGATGGGAAGGGGACGTGACACAACAGTTAAGGTAAGAAGTGTTTCATACAAAATTAATCTTTTTATTGTCATTTTTTTTCTTGTTTTCCTTTGTTGATTTTCTACCAAACAGTGTCTCCGAAGATACAAGTCAACTGCAGTGTTCAACTTTAAAAACGGTATTATATGGATAATGGCACACAATGATAAAAAACAAATTTTGATTGGTTTTTTTTTAATTTAATTTTTTTTCTATTCAATGTTTTAGTTTACAAATTAGCATAGCTATTTAATTTGTGGTCGGTGAATCTGGATAAGTTCCAGTGAATATTGATATATCCAAGTTAAGTTTTATGAATAAGTTATATGTTAGTTAAATGGATTGTTTGCCACTATCTATTATTTATGCATGGGCTACTAGTTATCCATGCATTAACTATTAGTTATTTTTTATGTTTCTTTTATTATTATTGTTTATTTTGAATTTTGAACTACTATTGTAAAATCAATTTAAACATTACACTTGTCTCCTTCAATATAGGAAAAGAAAAGCATAGATTAGAGTTCACCCCAAATTCTAAGATATAAATACTTATAAGATGTAATAATATTTTATAGTAAAAAAAATGGTATGAAATTTTTTTTTATATAATTTTTTAATCAAATTGTGTTTTTTATTCAATACTTTAATACTTTAGTTTATCATTGATTTCAACTTTCTAGTTTGGTCAATCTGGTCAAGCATAATATTAGTTTTTTTGGCATTTTCCTTTAAAAAATAAAATAGATTGATCAAGCATAATATTAAGTTTTTTTCGCATTTTCCTTTTAAAAATAAAATGATAATAATACATACAGCTGTACTTGCACACAATCACACTGTACACCTGAAATAGATTGGTCAAGCATAATATTAAGTTTTTTTCGCATTTTCCTTTTAAAAATAAAATAGATAATAATACATACAGCTGTACTTACTTGCACACAATCACACTGTACTCCTATACTTCTCTTAGTTTCTGTCAAATACAAAGTTTTAGTACTTGCAGTTGCCGCAATCACACTGTACACCTGATTTGTGTTCTTCCTATGCTTCTCTAAACATATGCATCAATTTCATCCACATAAACAATAGCCTTGCAGGGACATACTACGTGACTCCTCTCATAAATTGTCTGTCCAACAGGCTATGATGAGAAAATAAAAATTAAAAATTGAATTGAATGCTATGTCTGTCCCATAGGCTATGATAAGATATGGATCATTGAATTCAGTGCATTTATTGATGATGTTATTGGGATATGGACTGGGATTTTGATGATGTTATTGGGATATGGACTGGGATAAAACCCAACTGTTATCCCCACAACAGCAACAATAAATACACTGCCAGTTGCTTCTTGAACACTCTCTCTCCTCTCTTTTTACAAATCCACCTGATACTTTAACACATGGAAAACGCACTTACTTATATTGAACACCGTGAAATTAAATCTCCGACTGCCCCCATTGACTGATCGACGATCGTTCCAAGAACAGTAATATTACGGTCCATCTACTTCGAGCAGCCACCAACCGAAACACATTCGCGCCACAGGCACTGAGACAGTTCTTCAATTATCGTGTCTATCTTATACAGCAGTGGTATAAATTCCAAATAATTGAGACAGTACACTCACATGGATTTAGATACACTATCTGTTTATTTTTTGGTCAGGAAAGTCATGAAGATATAATTTGGTCAGGTAAAATTCGCTGAAGTTGTGGGTTTAAGATGAATAGTAAAAATGATCGCAACCATATGAAGTGTTTATGTAATTTGCGGAAAAAAGAACTGAAGTTCTCAAATCTAATGTTTTTACGTAATTGTGCGTAGCTTTGAATTGTCCCACAAATGTGTATGTGAATTTCTGTTATTGTGCGTGGCTTCGAAATGCCCACATATGTTATTTGGATTATATTGCAATGGGCAATGACAAATATAGAATCATGCAATGACTTCGTCTGTGTGTTCAAATTTATGTCGGTTCAGTGATATTTTTCCTCAGCGGTAGGCAGATCTGAAAGCAGCCCACGACAATGGCTGAAGAGCAAGTAAAGCTAAAGATGTTACGTGTTTCAACCGTGGCACCGGCCATCCCTACTGTGAAGCATAGCATGTTTCTCTCCAACCTCGATCTGGTTTGGATTCCAGTCATTAACGCTCATTCCCTTCTGTTCTATAAACTAAATCAAGACATGGAATTTACTGCGGTCACGGATATGCTAAAGAGGAGCCTCTCGTTAGTTCTGGTGGACTTCTATCCAATTGCAGGTCGGTTGAGCACCCAGGGATCAGGAGAAACGGGTCGGCCTGAAATTGACTGCAACGATGAGGGGGTCGAATTCCGGGAAGCATCGATTGATGTGGCTTTTGAGGACCTCGAAAAAGATGATTTTTGTCACAGAAACTATTTCAAGGAACTTGTTCCGATCTGTGATGGTTCAAAGCATGAAAACTACGACGGGCCGCTTTTCTCTGTACAGGTATGCAATGTTCTCGTTAAAATTGGTTTGTTTCATCTTGTATTTTGAAATAACAATTTCATATCTTCATGTGAAATCAGTGACAAAGAATGACATCCGCTGATTTGCTTAGACTGCCTTCCCTCTTCCTCTATAGACAACGTGTTGGCTTTAGTTGGTAACAGTATAAAACCCACAATCCTTCCTCTTCTTGGTTGCCAGATTTCTCATTGTCATTGAAAGTATGGAAATTAATTGACCTGTTTCGTTTAATGCAGCTGAATCCTTCCTTCTCCTCTGGGTTGTCGGTTTTTTTAATTGCAATTGAGAATATGAAAATTAATTGACCCGTTCCGCTTATTTCAGGTGACTCGTTTTCTTGGAGGCGGAATCTGCATCGGAGCCACTCTTCATCATGTTGTTGCAGACGGGAGTTCCTTTTGGCATTTCATGAATTGCTGGGCGGAATATAGCAGGGGATCTCCTATTTCCAAGAAACCTGAGCACATTCGAACAATCTTCAAGCGCGAAGAGAAGATCAAGTGCGCCACAATGCCCAAGATTTGTTTCAGGGCTGAAGAAGTAGTCACCGATGATATCAAGGGAGCGCAGATTTTCAAGTTTATGCGAGATGATTTACACCCCAACAATGGGGAAATCAACGTGGGCAAACTCAATGCCGACATCAATACCGAGAGCAGTGTCCAGGGATACATGAACGGCCAATCAGAGGACTTTGAGATTTCTGGTTTTCATTTTAATGAAGAAATGATTGGGAAACTGAAGGAACGAGCCGGGGCTCTGAGTTCGTTTGTGGCAGTTAGCGCGCATTTTTGGAGATGCGTAACGAGAGCTCGAGAAGTGCCGGAGAAAGAGGCCGTTGATTTTGGAGTGATTGCTAACAGCAGAGGCCGAGTAAAACCGCCCTTACCCCCTACGTATTTTGGGAACTGTGTATGCATGGGCTTTGCCCGAACTAAAGCGAAACAGCTTCTGGGGCAAGATATCCGCTTCGCTGCCGCTCTCATCCAGGAGCTCATCAGGTCCTGCACCGCGGAGGAGCAGTTGAATAATCTGATAGACTGGGTTGAATACCGCCTTGGAAACGGGAGCCCTCTTCATAGTTTAGCAGCAGAAACCTTAGGAGGCCACTACTTTGTTGGCGCAGGGAATTCTCCCAAGGTTCCTGTTTATGAAATAGACTATGGATGGGGGAAGCCACTGAATGCGAAGACTGCAACACTGAATAATATTGGAGAGATGATGTTGTTCCCAGGAAGAGACGGAGGAAGGAGTATCGAGATCTCCACTCGTCTTCCTCGCCGGCAGATGAAAACCTTGAAACGGATCCTCATGATCATCCCGGATTGAATGTTCCTCGGCTGGACAGTTTCCTAATTTAGTATATGGTTGAGATAATTTGGCATGCTATTTAGTTTCCTAATTTAGTATATGGTTGAGATACTTGCTCAACACATTTGTTAGAATGTTTAAGGTTGTTTATCTATTTTAAGCCCGAGCTTATAGTATTTATATGTAACAGTGTTGATTGAATAATATATTACTCATTTCAGTTTTGTGTTTAAAGAAATGTCCCCTCTTCAACTTCTTTATATACAATGTGTGCAACTATGAAACTCACATGATTTTTTATCGTGTTCATTTTAATTATAACAAGTGCTATGAAATAGCTAGTCCGTGTAGCTTAGCCAATCTTACTGCATGAACCCAGAACATTAAGTTACACTCCATGAAGTTTTGATGATTTTTGTTATATCTGTGCGGCTGTAGTTTGTTGTTGTCGTAGTCACTGTCACCACGCCACTGTTATAGCATATAAGATAACACAAGACGAGCTCAGCATCAAGTAAGCACTCACCATGAATCAACACTATAAACTATCATAAGCAATATATAAAGCATATATGAGTATGAATTGGAACAACACATTTGATTGAAGCATGAACTCTGAATGTAGCATATACCAGATGGTAATATGGTTATCGCTTCTTGTAGAACAACACTTTACTGTCAAAACATTAATGGTGTCATCATGGACTTGTTTTTTTGCATGTGTGATCTTAGAAGTTTAGTAGCATCTTAAAGTAGTTTTCAGAAAAGCTTTATATTGTAAGAATAAGAAAAGGTTCATTTCTTCTAGTGTCACTCGGAATGAAAACAAAAGGAACAAGTTTATATATAACAAGCTGGATGTATTCCCAAAGATACCAATGAATGATTTCTTTGGTTTAAATGTATAAATTGGATTTCTTGACAGATGAGTCAAATGGGAGCAATATTGTGGTCAATTTAGTGAATCGTTGGTGAGACGGATTTGCATATAATGCCCTTGTCGACTGTCGAGGTCATTGTGTTCTATGTAGTTCAGTTTGTCAAAGTAAAATGGCCAACCCATGTTTAGCACTTTTAGCCCATACCTCTTCCACTTGTCATGATAAACGACCATGTTAAAACGTTCAAACAATGCAACGTAATGCAACTTACGGGGGAGTCCCGAAGGGAACCAGGACGACCAGTGATGGAATTTGATAGGCAAAATGCCCGTCATGGGGCATTTTGCCCGTCAAATACGGTTTAAAATTTTGATTAACCGTCATTTATGAAGGGTAAGAAAATTTTCAAAACGTGTTTTTGAAGGGCAATAAAATTTCTAAAATGTCTTTATATTATTAATTTACTAATAATATTAATATATTTATCTTAAATATAAAACTATATTTTGTAAATTCCAACTTCCAAACCATACATTGACTAAACAAATAGAAACATCTATTAAATTAGATCTAATTCCATGTCTTTCCATTTACAAGTTGCAACCACACATTTAATAAAAAGATAGAAACATCTATTAAATTAGAATTATTTTCATGTATTTCCATTTACAAGTTGCATTGATTTTTCCTAAAATAAAGAACTCATTTAACTCAATGATTTTTCCATTATTTTTTGACTTTTTTATTATTGCAATGAGCTTACAAATTTCAGTGCTCAATGCTCATTGATTACATTAAAATGTTACAAAAAGTTGGGAGTTGGAGAGCCTTGGAGACAGAGTTTGAGAATTATTTGCATTATCAAAGGTAATGCATGCACTATTTGTTTTGGTATTATATTTAGTGATTTGTTTAGATTCAAACATTTACTTAAATCTATGAGTTTGAGTTTGAAGAAATATTATAAAATATGTATTTTTTAATAATTTTCAATAACATAAATAATGTGTAGCGTGTGTATTTAGCGATTTATCCCATAATTTATGTAATTTATATAGATTCAGACTCAAAAGTCTTGGCTATATTTATCTCATGGTTCAATTTTAGTGAGAGATGCATAATTTAAATGAAGGCCAATACTAAATAAGGCATTGAGAGACATGAAAGTTGTGTGCAACATTTGGAATGAAATGTAGTTTGTAGAACAACAAAATATATATAAAAAAAGAGCATACAAAGCTATATTTTGTGGAGTCCGTCATTCATCATTATTATTTATAATTCTTGTGAACTCTACATAACTGCACTTGGTATGCCTGCATTCTGTAATTGCTTAATTTCAGTCTCCATCATAGCCACCTGCTCCTTGATATTTTGATTTTGCTGCCTATTCTCATGCAGCTGCTTGAGGAGCGAATCCCTCTAATGTTCTGCTATAATGAGCTCTGGAGTCTGAACTAGGTAGGCATCTCGTGCCTTTCTTTTATTTTTAATAGCCATAATATTTTTATCATTAGTGTCTAAACTTCTTTACTTTTGTGAAGTATTGGGGAGTTGTACCCAACCAAATAATGGTATGTTCTAGTTGCTTCATCCTTGAGTGCCTTGCCCTGGTCACTACCTTTTCTTTCCTGAGTTGTTTCTCAACTTTACAAAGGGACAAGTAAAAAAAGGAAATGGCATGGACAGATTAGATTTACAAAGGCTTGTATCTATTTTATAATGATTAGATTTACAAAGGCTTGTATCTATTTAAAAATCAGAATTCTGATTACGGATTTTTTTTAAAAAACTTCATTGTTGAAGGGTAAAATTTTAAACAAAACGTTTTATGATGGGTAATATAAAAACCCAAAACGTCAAAAAATATTAATCTGATGGGTAGAATGAAAACCAAATTCCAACACTGAGGACGACCACATTTAAGCCATGCATAAACTGCATGCAAACCAGCAGGAGATGGTTTTCTACAAAATTCATTAGATGTATGAGGGCAATTTCCAAAAGTTGAGTGAGCATATGTTCAAGGAATCCCTATGGCCGCGGTGGAGACCATTGCTCCATACATCGATAACAATCATGTATTATGTTTGTTTTATAGAGAAATATGGTCCCTCCCTTAATATGAAGCAACGGATCGAATTCTGGGACTTCAGGTCATTAATCATGGTGTGATGAATATGCAATTGTTGAATCAATGGAGATTGTTTTTGTCTCCCTTGTCTGGAAGGATATCAAGCTCATTCGATGAAGAAGATAATGTTTGAATAGTAGGTTTTCAAAGTATCCACGGTTTCCATTTTTGTATCAACGTTTCAAATCCTTAGTTGGATTCATCATCAGGACAATCATTCATTGAAGAAGATGATGGCCATCAAGTTGACAAGCAGGCCGAGGAATTCATGGCTAAATTCTATGAACAACTGAGGCTATAGAAACAGAACCAGATGCCTTTGCTGCAATATCATGAGATGCTTAGCAGGCATATAACTTAATTACTTCGACATGGAAATATCCAATACCAAGTATGCAAAGGTTGTCTCTAGAAATGACCTAATTTCAGTGTCTTTAATATGCCTTTAGACCATTTTAGAAATATTGCCCACCGCAGTATATGAACGCTTGCTCTTTGCAGCCAATAGAGAGTAGAATGCCCTCCCTGTACAATGCCTTGTAGTAGTTTGTCTGCAATGGCACACTAATGAAATAAAACATGTTACATTGGAAGATTCCCAGTTCTCACGCATCACTAATAATATCTTATGAGATTTTCTTATAGCGAACATTTCCAGAACCAAAAGTATAGGACTGTGAGGAACCTGCAACAATTAATTGATGAAATACACGATATATCAGATCACAGAATATTTTAATTGATCGCGGGCCACTTCGAGGAGGAAACCTCCTTTGAGCAAGCTCAATACAAAATAACTTCACGGTGCCTTCATCGGCCTCAACACACACTTATATACTAAGTCTATGCCCAATACTATGGGTCAATACCATGGAACCTATAATACTACGGGACAACTTACAAAGCATATGCGTCCAATACTATGGGTCTATACCATGGGCTAATACAAACTATGGATCAACAAATACTAAGGGACGACTTACAAAGCATATGCGTCCAACAACAATATATTAACAAAGTAAAGAGAAGGGTTGACATAGGTTCCTAACATCCCCTGTCCCTTAGAAAAATCTTTGTCCTCAAAGCTTTAAATGTGGAAATTGATGCAGAATCTGAAGGAGTGGTTCCCCTGTAGCATCATCGGGTTGCATTCTGTGCCATTGAATTAATACCTCTGTGAGAGATTAAGAGAGAAGCCGACGCCTTTTGAGTTTTAGGGAGGATTGCTTGGAAGGCTGTAGATGAAGAAGAACCATATCACCTACTTGAAAAGTGCGCTCAGAACGGTGTTGATCAACTTGTTGTTTCATTCGAATTCTTGCCATGTGAAGATTGTCCTGCAAAATGAGAAGAATTTGATTGCAGTTTCGATCAACCGAGTCAATTTCCTGAACTGGGGAACTACTAAGGGTGTATGAAAGAAGAACTAGTGGTGCCTATCCATAGATTGCTTCATATGGTGTCATTTTAGATGTGGCATTGTACCACCGGAGCGCTTCAAGGAAATCCATAGAAATAGATGTCCAAATCTGTGTAGGGATGGGAAAGGGTTCGAGCAGTCCCGGAAGGAGTGTCGTTTCACCCTTGTTGACCCGAAAATGATCAAAGTCAACCACCATCTATTGAATTGTCATTTTCAGTCCATGCCAGAAGAAGTAACACTGTTCCTAGTCATACGTTTTGAGGAACCCAGAGTGCCCTGCCAATGGAGAAGCATGGAGTTCATAGAATACATGGCCATGTTGAACAGATTGCAACCAATTGGGAACAAGCATAGAAATAGTTGAAAGAGAAATTAGGCATCAAATGTGCGAGAAGGAGCATCTGCCACCATATTGTCCTTACCCTTCTTCTAATTGATCGCATAGGAATAACCCATGAGTTGGTTAACCCATTTCAGGTGTGTTGGGGAGGAGACTCGTTGTTCCAGGAAAGTTTTCAGACTCTGGTGATCAGTCTTGATGCAGAGATAATTCCCTAATAGGTATGGCTGCCACTTCTATACTACATGCAAAATAGCCATCATTTCCTTCTTAGATATAGATGCAGCTAAATTCTTACTGGAAAGGTCTCTTGAAGGTGGCAAGTCCACTGGTTCAGCAAAGACACCTGCATATCTATCCAAGGGAGTAGTCGAGACCATTGATGGGTGAATTTGAATGGAATGGAGTTGAGCGATGGCACCATGTGAATTCTTCTTAAGGATCTTTTCCAGGTGATGTAAATTGATGATGTAGAGAGACCCTAGTTTTAAGCCGGTAAATGTGTGTTGTTTCCCATTGATTGAAAACTGCATCTAAAGTTCAGCAAAATCCCATAAGATGGGGTCAAGTGTGAGTAACCATTGAGCGCCCAAAACTACATCACATATGCCTAAGGACAAGGAAAACATGTCATAGCGCAGGTTATAATCTTCCATAAAGATATGCACATTGCGACACTTCCCCTTGCAAGGTAAGGTGCCCCCATTGGAAATCATGACTTCAAAGTTGGACTAAGGATGGACAAAACAATAAGCCTGTTTGGCGATCTGGGGGTCAATGAAGTTATGAGTGCTACCAGAATCAATGAGTATTGTAAGAGGGATCTTCTTGAAGTAACTCCTAACCCACATTATTTGTGGGGTGGTGACTCCGGCTAAAGCATGGAGAGATATCTCTAGGTGGTCATCTAGAGATGAAGGGTCAACAGGTGGCTACTGAATGTCGACCTGATCATTTAGTGTATCTGGAGCTTCTGTACCAATCTCAAAGGTAGGAGGATAATCCGCATCTAAGAGATAGAGTTGTTTCTCAACACATCTATGTCCTCGAGCGAATTTCTCATCACAATTATAACAAATCGCTTTTTCTCTGTGTGCCCGCATCTCTGCTTCAGACAAATGCTTGATAGGAGTTGTGCGAGGAGCTGGCGTGATGGGAGGTCGTCGAGAAACCATATTTTTGAATGGAACAAAAGTGGATTTGGAGCGTTGTTGGGCTGTGATCTTGTCTTCCGCCAACTTAGCCAACCCTAGGACTTCCATCATTGTGTTGGGACAGAACAATTTAACCTCTAAGCGGATTTCATCCTTAAGACCACTTGTAAAAAAATTCATGTAGAATTGATCAGACAATCGTTCTGTGTGATTGGCTAGGTTCTCAAATTCTGTCTGATACTCTTTCATAGTGCCAATTTGGCGAAGTTTAGTGAGTGCTCCTATGAAGTCATCAAAAGCACTAGGACCAAACTGTTGCAAAAGGAGTTGAAAAAAATATGTCAATTTTGGCTTGTCATGAGCCTTGATGTACCAACGATACCATTGAAGGGCTACCTGTTCCAAATGAAAGGATATAAGTGGAACTTTCTAGACATCAAAAGTATTATGTAAACTGAAATATTCTTCTGCTCGGTATATCCATCCAGTCAGATCATTACCATTGAAGCAAGGAAAATCAAGATCCGACCCACAAAAATTGCTGGAAGAAGAGAACCCAATGTTCATGGTTGAATGCTGAAGATGGAGGATGAGAAAATTTTCATCCAAATCTTGGAGTTTGGTTTTGAGGGATGCAAGTTCTTCCTCCATGATTTGTGCTCATGTGCGGGTGACAACCATAACCAGGAGTTTTTTTTTGGGGGAGGGGGGGGGATGGGTAGAAAAACACAAACATAACCTTATTTAGTAAAATGAAATTTGGATTTGGTAAAAACTTTGATGGGCAATTGGGGTTTGACTAGGTTTTGGACACTTTCGAATGGACATGGAAGCAAAAAATGAGGATTTCAGAAGCGAGGTGAAAGAATGGGAAAATTTGTCAGAGAGGGACAAAGAAACAGAAATAAGAAATGAACACTGTGGAAAAAGTTGAGGGCGATTGGGTGAAAATCGAAGAATTTATGGAAAACCCTAAAAATAGACAAATGTTGGATTTCGGGCTTCGAGAAGTGGAATTTGGGATAGGGTCCTCAGGAATGAAATATGCAGAATGGGATTGTAGAGGTTTCAGTGAAGTTTCAAGGAAAATGGAGTTAAAACAAGGAGGATATAGAGAAAAAACAAGAAAGGGGTATGAAACGACTGGATCTGAAATGACTTGGAATAGATCTGAAACAACTGGATCTGAAACGTCTCGGAATGGATCTAAAACGACGGGATTTGAAACAAATTTCTAAAACAACTTTCAGAATGGATCAGAAACGGCTGGTAATTGATCTGCAACAACTCTAGACAGATGTAATCTACGATTTATCATCTAGCAATAGATATGGACCCCAGGTATGTTCGGCTTCCTAACAGTTTAGGAGATTCACTCGGCCACCAATGTTGTCTAGCGGCTTGCATTTTGGGGCAGTTACCCTCACTCCACAGCTCAAGTAAAACTGATAACCGCTTGGCCACAAATGACAGCTCTTGTTTTACCTCACGAGTGGGAACTAGTCAATCAGGTAGGGGTCGTTGCGCTTTTCGCTAGAAGGTCCTCTCAATGGGCCAACTACTTCGGGGTTTCTGTGGTACTCCTCACAATTATTTTTAGGGCTTATGCCCAAGTATTTTCCACTATTAAGCAGATAGGGATTATTCTCAGATCTGAACCTGCAACAGATGCGAAAAAAGAAATTTGGCAAAAATTCCACCCAACGAGCCCAAGAAAGTGCTTTGATACCAGATGTGAGGAACCTGCAAGAATTAATTGATGAAATACAGGTTATATCAGATCACATAATATTTTTATTGATCGTGGGCCACTTCGAGGGGGCAACCTCCTTTGAGCAATCTCAATACAAAATAACTTCACGGTGCCTTCATTGGCCTCAACACACACTTATATACTAAATCTATGCCCGATACTATGGGTCAATACCATGGAACATATAATACTACATGAAAACTTAAAAATCATATGCGTCCAATACTATGGATCAATACCATGGGCTAATACAAACTATAGATCAACAAATAATACAGGACAACTTACAAAGCATATGCGTCCAACAACAATATACTAACAAAGTAAAGAGAAGGGTTGACACGGGTTCTTAACAAGGACTTTCTCTTGAACTATTTTGCTTTTTAGAGTCAATATATGCATATGAGATGTAAGTTGCTTCATACATGTTTCATAAAATATGATGTTGCCAATCTCAGTATGGGAAGAAGTGCAACATAAGTTAAAGTTGAAATCATACCCATTTATTACAGTAATTGTAGGAGAAAGAATTTGTAAGGTCAGTGCTCGAAACATGCCTTAGGATGGTAGACACATGAATGCTTCCATGTAAGCTATATATGACTGATATTGTTAAGCCAGAAGACCTACAGTCCCTTATAGAGTAGTATTCAAAATCAATAGTCACAATACATACTATTTCCTCTCTACTGAAGTCTCTGTAAATTTGAATTGCATATTCAATATTTCATTGGTCATCTTCGAATTTCACTTCTCTTCTAAAATTATTATGTAGCAAACACAAAGGTGGATGACATGAATCTAGAATTTCTAGCACATAATTCATATACACACCGTCAACAAAATGATTCTATTGCTAAACTATGCATATATAAAGAAATTTTTGTTGTTAATGGTAAACTGTGATATGTTAAAGAGTTGGAAAGAGGTCAACCAATATGTCTTGATTTTTGCATTGATTTTTCCCTATTCCACCCATTCCCAACTTACATGTGCACATATTCATTAATCATTATCGATATGATCAATGCTTCTACTTACATAAACCAAAAAAATAGCCATAAAATTTCATATATGAATCTAATAGATGGTTGGATCATAGACAAAGCATTCATATCATAAAATGTCTTCCCATTGTGGTTTGAGAAAGCCTTCAAGTTTAGCTTTCTCAAACAATTGCTTCTCCCCCAACTGTAGTTGCAATTTTAGGCACTAGGGTTTTAAATGCATTAGCAAATTAGTCCCATCAAAGGTCAATCCATAAAGCACCAAAACTTGAGGAGAGTACAAAGGATTGACAAAGGCATCAAGTGGTTCCTTCGAATATTCTAGAAAAAATTGTGTTATATATAAACAAGCTACTAAGGATCCAAAACATATAACAACATATTAACGCATTAACTATAGAATTAATTGAACATTTGCATTCACAATACTTGCGGCGTAGCCTTGGAAATAAGACATTAATTTGATAATCCAATCAAGTTGCAGAAAAATTGATTTTTATATTTATAAATATTATATTTTTTTGAAACTTTAGTTAAAATTTAAGAATGCGATGCAGTGAACTAAAATTAATACAAAGTCGAATAAATATAAAAATGTTAATATTTTAGTAAGCTTTAATAGCAACAAATCCAATAATGAATTTTTGGAATTACAGATAACAACTATCAAACTTGCGAAATTTAGGCGCTAAAGGTTTTTGAGAGTGTTGATTGTATTTATGCACTCAAACAATGATTTGAGTTTCTGAAAAAATTGAATTCAGAGAAAAAAATTAGCTAAGAGAAAGGGAAATCATCACATGTTTAACCTGCTTCAATTTTAATTTGATTTTTTATTTATATTTTAAATATGAAGCATTAAAGGATTTTAGTTAAATCATTAATATAAATAAATAAAATTTAATAATAATATTAAAATTTTTAATAAATTTTAATTTAAAATTGAAGGGCGAGCGCACAAAGTTGCTCCCTAAAAGTGTTGCAACAAGGCCGCGCTAGTGGGGAAAAAACAATCGCACGCACGCACCTAAGGATGCGGAAACATGCCACTAGGTTCGGTACTGAACCGGGGCGCGTGCGCGCTACTGTGTGTGCATGTTCCTAGCACACGCGCCCCTGTTAAGGTAATAAAAAAACATGGCAGAGTTGTTGTTATTCTTTCCATTGCGACCGAGCATGAGTCATCCATCGCGTGTGCGGTGCTACATGTTAGGCTGAAATATTGTCGTTTAATTCCGTTGTAGTATTCGCCCAACCATTTAATTTGTCAATCCGAGGTTCGTAGGCTTACGAAGCACATGCAAAGTATATGCAGGACTGAAGTGAAATTAAGCTAATCTAACCCCCCTTTGCTAATTGCTAATTGTTAATCTAATCCTCCCTTAAGCTAAAACACACAACTACTAATCTAATGTTGGAAGCTGAAGCACACGACTGAAAGTAAATTGCATAAAAGAAAAACAACATATGAAGAGCAACAAGACAACACATGTGAGCTCACATTAACAATAAAGAAATCTTCATTTACATCACACAAATCAATGACAAATCATCAAAACTAGATTATGAACAAAAGCTGAGAATCCCCTTCTCCATATTACAAAGTCAAGACTAACTTCTACAATCTGAGACTAATCTCCTCCTAATCTACATCTCCAAAATGAAGAGAGAGCACTCTCTTTTATACATGAATTTCTTTGAGAAGGAGATAACCATCTCATAATGATAGATCCACTATTCTCTCAACCACTCTCAACTAATTTGCTATTATTACAAAATATGATCCATTCAAATCCTCCACATGTCTCTCACAAATTCTCCACATGTTTCTCATACATCCTAAATAAGATATGCCAACCAAATCTCCATGATCTTCTCCTTAGAATATTCTTTGAATAGCTATCTCCATGAAGTGGAGGAGATATTTGAGGAGTTTTCTTTGAATTGATCCTTCCATATTCCTACACATTACAAAGCTCATCCATACTTGAGATATTAGTGAAAAACATGTTATTTTCCAATATTTAATCATAAATTCACTTATAATACTAAGATGAATAAAGTGGAAAATAATGAGATGAAACTCAAGTATATGTATGGAAATGGTATGATGAAAGGTTAATGGGACGATGAAATGTGAAGAATAGCGAAAGGTAAAGTGGATGAAAATGGGACATTTCTGAGTCCCAACATACTCCCCAACTGAACTTGTTGCATGTCCTCATGCAACCGTGCATGGATCTGCTTAAGAACTTTTGGTATCTGAACTTTGGCTTTGCTTGATGATGTCTTTTAAATGTTTCCAGGATGTGCATCACATGAGTAACAGCTGGAATTTTCTTTGTGTAACAGCCATAAAGAATGTTGGTTCTTGTGTTAACAACATTTATTTCATGATGCGAAATGTATGAGTAACAGCTGTCATTTTCTTATGAATGCAAGGAGTGGAGTAATAGCTGATATTTTCTTTTAAATGCAAGGAATGTTGGTTCTTGTGTAAACAACATTCATTCCCTCATCTGTTTCCTTGCTGCAATAATTAAACGATACACTCACTGAAAATAATAAGTTACCAACTAGGTATAAGAAAGTGTCACTGTGCATAAGAAAGCATTTTCTTTATGAATCATGCCAATATGTGTATCAATGTTTATGAAGGAAAGTGCAACAGAGGAGTTGTCGGAAAAGAAATGTTGGTGAATGGTAAATGAGTGGAATGATGGTAGCGAAATGATGATAGTGAACATAGTTCGGAGTTGCAGCTGTGAAATGGAAGGTTTGGAGGAGTATCAGCTGCGAAATGGAGGGTTTGGAGGAGTATCAGTTGCGAAATGGAAGGTTTGAAGGAGTATCAGCTGTTGTTGCAACAAACTTCCTGAGCTGATATCTCACAAACTATGATTTGGGTTTGGCTGAAATTTGGCAAGCAAGTGTCTATAAGTCCAATGCATCTCCATACCAAAAATCAGAAAAACCCACATCACGGATTTCGAGAAAAATTCAAATTAGCTGTAGGTGATGATGGAAAGTTTGGCATAGTCACAGCTGGTGTTGCAGAGAACTTCCTGAGCTAATATCTCACCAACTACGATCTAGGTTTGGCTGAAATTTGGCAAGCACATTTCTATAAGTCCAATGCATCTCCATACCAAAAATTAGAAAAACCCACATCATGGATTTCGAGAAAAATACAAATTGGCTGTAGGTGATGATGGAAAGTTTGGCATAGTCACAGCTGGTGTTGCAGAGAACTTCCTGAGCTAATATCTCACAAACTACGATCTGGGTTTGGCTGAAATTTGGCAAACAAGTTTCTATAAGTCCAATGCATCTCCATACCAAAACTCAGAAAAACCCACATCACGGATTTTGAGAAAATTGCAAATTGGCTGTAGGTGATGATGGCCGTGTTTTCGAAATCCATGCATTGGATTGAGCTGAAACTTGCCAATTTTGTTCATCATAATATTATCCATTCCCTGTCCAAAAATCATGAGGATCCAATGTATGGTTTGTGAGATATACTCAATTCAAATTATGCATTTTATATGAGGAACAGTGTGCATATGAATAAATTGTCACAAAAGATTTCCTGTCCTCTGAAAATATGATTGCATTTGAGATCCTATAGAATATTCAGCAATATCTATCTCATCCTCCCCAACTGAACTCATTGCATGTCCTCGTGCAACTCGGCATGGGTTATGAAAGTGAAAAATGAAATGGAGCATGGTGAGGGAATTTTCCAAATTATTCATTGCTAGCATGTAAGGAATTGCATGATTAAAGTTCAGAAAACAACATACCTCCACTTACCCAAGAATGATGATAAACTATGCAATAGGAACGTGGTTGGTGATGTTGCTGGTGCAACTGCTGTAACTGCTGGATCAGAGAAGATGTCACTGCTGTAGGATCATGAAAATATAACTGAAATTGTTGCTGCTGAGTTATGGAGAATGTGACTGCTGTGACTGGATCATGGGCAGTGAAAGAATCAAAACTGTGGTAGTCTCATATAGCTGAAGTCATGCTGCTGTAACTGCTGAGGGAGTCATGAAAAAGTGTATAGTCTTCACTCGCTACAAAACCCGATGGTACAATTCTAGTCATGCGAATAAATGTGTTGATGTTGAACATGAAAAGAAGTCATTGGATTACCAGCCATTGATGAATGCCGTTAACCAATGCGAGGCAAACTCACCATTGATGTCAATGAGTGCCAAGGTACCTGAGTACATCTTGCAAAGTGCGAATAGATGTGCTGATGTCGAGCCACTTGCAAGATATGACGATCAAGGGACATTGATGTATTCCCATGATTGTCAGCGAGAGAACTTGCCATTAAGGCATGCAAGCCTCCAAGTACTCAAAATGGAACTCTAGTCTATACCCCAGATAAGGCATTGAGGTCGATGGGGCAAGATTTGTTGAAATGTGGGCCTTAAGGAATCCCACATCAGTCAATGCGAGTTTTTACAAAAAGATTGGTAGGACTATAGTAAAGATCTCAGTAGTAACAGTGCTTATGGCAAGAAAATGTAATTATGGAGAGGGAACTAGATGTTCTTATTCAGAAGGCAAACTGAAATGGAAAAAATGAATTGAAAAAGATAAAGGGATGTATGCAACTCAGAAAGATAGGCCTGTGTGAAGTCATGACAGATAAGTCAATGGAAAATGGACTTCACATGGATGACTGATGTGCTTTGAAGGAGAGATGTGGGTATGACACCAATGGGTTTATGAATGGTTTCTGTGTAACAGCAAACGTCATGATGTTTCTGATGAGTAACAACTCCTTCAAGTTGTCTTATCAAAGCATGTTTCTCAAAAATGTTTTGTGATTCTTTGAAAAATCACTTTAGCAGCAAAATGTGATCGTTTTCGAACCTGAAAAAAACTTAGTACTAATCCTGCATGGAATTCGTGAGAAGTTCGAAAAAATAATATGCAGAAAGACCAATGCGGCAAATCAAAGAAATAAAATGCATTTTTATACCTGTTGCCATTGTGCAGTTGTTTCATCGTCGATTATTGTAGCTGTAATAGCCAACTGTAATAGACTTCTACACATGGATGATCAATATACGAGTAAAGAAGTCACGACCCAATAATGGTGTTTTTGCAAATGTGTTGTTGTTTAATAGAAAACATCATGATGCGTGAACAACACATGATGCAAAAAGTCTCTCTGCTTCCGTATGTTATTTTTCCTGTTGATTGCTGTCAAAGTGACTTGAAGAAAACAAATTATCGTGAAGCATAAAAAAAACATGCATTATATTGTTTTCAGGAATGTAAGAAATTCCATTTGCAATTTTTGTAATTTTACAATGTTTAAATTTTTATTTTTATAATTTTTATTTTTCTTTCTTTTCTTGGTTTTATATTTTTATATTGTTTTTGTTTTATACACCAAAACAAATGCTAATGCCTGTCACTAAAGTTATAGAATTGAAACATTACGAGAGTATGATCCTCATTAATTTGCTGCATTAGTGCCAATTGTTTTTCTTGCATGATCAGATATGTGCATTGTCAAATATAATTGAATAATCAGAGCATACAATTCTCTACATGGGGTGATTTCTATTGACAGAAACTACGGGAGGCACAAAGCCTCTTCCATTCATGAAACCTACGTGGAAACTTACCCATTAGATCCTGCATAAACCATAGTTAACATAATATACATGCATACCTGCCCCATAAGTATCGAGCTGCTCCTCCCCACGGTTCTGAGTTATCATCTTCATGCATGCAGTCATTCCTATCACAAGAAACTCTTTGCGCTGTGAGAAAATTGGTTCATTGTGCACTTTTATGGATTAAAATCAAATACCTTGAAACATAGCTCTACATTGGCCGCTTCTATCAAATGCTTGATTTCCACAAAGTCATGCTGGTGCAAAAATGGGTCATGTGCCTCGCCTTCCTCCTTTATGTGGTGTTAAGATGAGTCCACTTGCTTCTGCTGTTGCCGAACGACTGCTCCACTCCATAATAGATGATTACATAAATTTCTCTGAGGAGAATGAGAAATCGAACCCCCAACTTGTGATCTGTAACAGCTGAAACACAGCTGTAATTGCTAACAAATTTGATAATGTGAAACACAGCCGTAACTGTAGATCTGGAAATTACATGTTTAGAGAACCGACTGTATATCTCAACCGTTGCTTTTTTTGACAATTTCCTCACTAGGCTAGTAATTGAGGCCGTTGCGCACAAAACCCATGTCCCAGATTTTTGAGATTCATTTCCATTTTCCCGCAAATCAAGACACGAATCAAGGTGTTCTTATTTGGCATGCGTTTTTGCAGGGGATTTCGTGGAACTGGAATCCCAAAGACCTCGCGAGCTGTGCATGATCTGAGGCTTCCACATCAATGGTTGGGTCGTAACTGAGTGACAACGATCAATGGGAAAACAGATCTCAAACTGACTAACAGGTTGTGTGGTTTTCTCAATCAGCAGGAAGTTAATCACAATAACGCTGTGAATCAAATTGATACACCATCAAACGATAAATGGGATTTTAGTTTTCCAACCACCAGCAGAAAAATCTCTTTGTGTAGTTGAACGTACAAGTGGATCCTATGTGGAAGATAGGAGGAGATGAATATTGATTGCATAAATTAAATGATCATTATTGTTGCAATCATATTGGTCAAAATGAATCTAGAAACAGATCCGCTTACCTCGTCTCTGCCTCTCAACGTGCATTTGTCAGTATTCCAAACTTTGGAAAATATTTTGATTGTTTATTGGCTTGGTAAGCATGGGAATTCAGCCAGCAATCACAGAAAATCATTAACCACAGAGTTGAGCGATGTAAAGCAACATATTTGGATCTCCCGTCGAGTGAAATTGCAAATTTCTTATGTTGTTTATTTGTTCAATGCGGTGGTTTCTGTGCATTTAAAATTACTTTTGTTTAATTGTGGTTGCAGGGTTATTTTCCAGGTATCTACAGGATGAAGGACGAAGGCAAAGAGATGGCATCGCTGCGACTCAAATCAACAAGAAGCTTACAGGCGTGATACTATCTGGACGTTGTTTTAGCTACAGCTGTTATAGCTGATGTCCCAGCTACAGCTGTTACAACTGCTATCCCAGCTGCAGCTGTTACAGCTAATGTTTCAGCATGATTTTTACAGTTTCAGCATTAAATTTGCAAACTAGTTTTTTCTCCTAATGTTTTATTATTTTTATTTGCAGATCGAAAGATGGACGTGCAAATTTTTTATTTGTTTCTAAAAAAAAATGTAAAACAAATTGAATTTCTTTTTTTTAGCAAATGGATATAAACAATTTGCAAATTAAGGATAAATCCATTAGGCATATTTGCAAACATTAATTTTTATTTTTCCTGAAAACATTAGAAAACATCCTACTTTCTGATCCTCATATCGCATGAAGCGCAGAGGAGAGCATACGTATTTTGGGTGAAAGAAAAAACTGAAACTAAAATCCTACCTACTCTACGCTAATTAAAATTCAGAAAACAGTTACGTGTAGTTAAATATCCAATGTAGCCATTCACGTAATAGCAATAAAAATATGTTCAATGTTAATTCTGCAAATAAAAAATGAGGATAAACAAAAATGTGTGAAATTAGTTGCTGTGACTGTGAATTAACTAGAAAAAAAGAAAAACTAAATTGTCTTAACCTGGTACTTGCTTGAAACCATCGTTCGATAGGGCTTTCGTAGTCATAGTTGTCCTCACTCAGATCTTGCTGCAACTCCTTGTTGTCCTCCTCGACCTCCTGCTCGCATAATTGTTTGTCATCTAATGTGGAGGATTCTCCATATGTTAATTCTTCATCTGTTTCTGGAGGAGTAATTAAGCTCTCGGCTGCTTTCAAGATCTCCTCTTCATGAGAAGAGGAGATCCCTAATTTTGCAAGGATCTGAGTGAGCTGTTCCAAGCTTAAACTCATTGTTAAATCATTTTGAAAAAGGGATTCTTACACCACTCAAATCTAAATGAAAAAATAAAAATAAAAAAAACACTCAAGAAGAAAAAAACACTCTGTACAAAAAAACCATTACTCTTCACAGCTGCAAAAAAACACACTTGTTGAAATTGAAATTTACACTACCACACTTGTAGGAATTGAAATCTACACTACCACACTTGCAGGAATTGAAATTTACACTACCACACTTGCAGGAATTGAAATCTACACTTCAATCCATCGTGCTTCCCCGACAACGACGCCAAAATGTTAGGCCGAAATATTGTCGTTTAATTCCGTTGTAGTATTTGCCCAACCATTTAATTTGTCAATCCAAGGTTCATAGGCTTACGAAGCACATGCAAGGTATATGCAGGACTGAAGTGAAATTAAGCTAATCTAACCCCCCTTTGCTAATTGCTAATTGTTAATCTAATCCTCCCTTAAGCTAAAACACACAACTGCTAATCTAATGTTGGAAGCTGAAACACACGACTAAAAGTAAATTGCATAAAAGAAAAACAACATATGAAGAGCAACAAGACAACACATGTGAACTCACATTAACAATAAAGAAATCTTAATTTACATCACACAAATCAATGACAAATCATCAAAACTAGATTATGAACAAAAGCTGAGAATCCGCTTCTCCATATTACAAAGTCAAGACTAACTTCTACAATTTGAGACTAATCTCCTCCTAATCTATGATTAATCTACATCTCCAAAATGAAGAGGGAGCACTCTCTTTTATACTTGAATTTCTTTGAGAAGGAGATAACCATCTCATAATGATAGATCCACTATTCTCTCAACCACTCTCAACTAATTTGCTATTATTACAAAATATGATCCATTCAAATCCTCCACATGTCTCTCACAAATTCTCCACATGTTTCTCATACATCCTAAATAAGATATGCCAACCAAATCTCCATGATCTTCTCCTTGGAATATTCTTTGAATAACTATCTCCATGAAGTGGAAGAGATATTCGAGGAGTTTTCTTTGAATTGATCCTTCCATATTCCTACACATTACAAAGCTCATTCATACTTGAGATATTAGTGAAAAACATGTTATTTTTCAATATTTAATCATAAATTCACTTATGATACTAAAATGAATAAAGTAGAAAATAATAAGATGAAACTCAAGTATATGTATGGAAATGGTATGATGAAAGGTTAATGGGACGATGAAATGTGAAGAATAGCGAAAGGTAAAGTGGATGAAAATGGGACATTTCTGAGTCCCAACACTACAGACAACCAATCTCACCATTTCCACTCAAAAAATATCTCCATCCATCCACCAAGTGCATTGGATAGGTAAGATCCATGGTTTTTGTCTTTTTATTCATTTTCTTTGTCATTTTATTCATTTTTGTTTGTTTATTAAATTGTTAATAATTCACAAATTAGTAAAATAATAGAGAATTTTTCATTGCAGAGTGTAAACCTACACAATGAATGAACAAAATGTTAACATGGAGTCCAGTGGAACACAAGAAAACACAAATCTTGGAACCAAAGAAAACCCTCAACAAAATCCAAATGCCTAAGAAAATCAAAACCCCCAACAAAAGTTTGACCAAGATGACTTGAACCATTATGTAAATGAAATAAGAGTTCACACTTGAGAACTAAGAAACATAGGGGAACCATCTCGGGCATCCCTTTCCACCTCAATTGACTCCCTCGTCCATGCACATCACCAATTGACTGACATGACTGAATATAGAGCTAGGATGCGGGAGTATTATTCCACTGGAATTTCCAAGGAGGAAATAAAAGATTTGAATATTACAAAGGCCCAATTGTACAGTATGTTCACCGATCCAAGAACACGACAACCACTGGACATTAGAAAGCCACATGTCTACATGGATTGGTGTCATTTCCAACCATGGGGGGACAATTGGATGCATAGGTGGTCCATGGTTTATGTCAAACTTCCCTGCATTAATAGGGAGGTTCCACAGTACTTCCTTCGGCAACTCTGGGCTGAGTTTACGCTCGGTTTACATGTCAACTATTTTGACATAACCGAGTTTCAGGGTGTTGGGCATGGCTCTTCCCAAGATCGACATGCTGCTAGGAGGAATCCACTGAGAGGGCCACCAACTCCTAGGCGCGAGCCCAACCACTCTCACCAACCGCCTCAGTTACCCCACAAACTTGATAATATTGGGGGTGCGATGATAAGTGTTTCTCATGGAATACTTATACACACCGCCTTTGTAGAAGCTACTACAATGGAGAGCCCCGCTGACCCTGATAGAGACAGAGGTGCAGGGACTTCATGATAGAGTTAGGATAGACTTGTGATCGGTGGTAGCCTTGTTGGGCCTTTTAGTCTGACTGGGACAATGACACATATTTGTCCCCATTGCAGGCACACTTTCCCTGGCCTGACCGAGGGATTCTATATGGAGCAGGTTAACACTTTTTTTAATGTGTTTTCAATCATCAATTGATAATTTTTAAAGCATATGTGTTTGAATTAAACTATTATTTCAATGTACAGCTATTTAGAGTTGAGACAACATCATGGGAGAACGTATCATCTTCCAACCTGGATGCAGCAATGGCAATTGCAACTGAAATTGCGACACCTCACATGGAGGTATTTTTAGCACCTCACACAATATTGTTATTACTTATGGCATTTCTATTTTTATGTACTTATATTTATGACATAAATGATGATAGTTTGTACAATATTTTTTAATATTTTGATTGACAGAATAATTATTTGTTTAATATGTTAATAACGTGCATTTGTTTTGGTGTTCGCAGGTATGCACGAACTATGATGATAAACCATCTCCACCAGGGATCGGTAGATCACCATATACACAGGTACAATGTGTAGTTAAAAGCACGCTTTTAATTTGAACTATTACGGCATACTATGGTTTAATTTGATTTTTGTTTACTAAACTATGATATTACAAATTTGTATGCAGGGGCCACCTTTAGCTGCAGGCCACTTTAGTCCCATGTTTCCACCCTCTCCCATGAGTCACCCCCCTTGCTTCCATCCAGACCCCTCCCTCCATCCACCCCCTCCCTTCCATCCACACTCCCCTCTCCGTCCATACTCCCCCCTCTGTCCATCCTCCCCCATCCGTCCACGCCCCCCATCTATACATCATCCCCCATTCATCCATGCCCTCCCATCTATCCATCCTCCCCCATTTGTCCATGCCCCCCCTTCCATCCAGCTTTGCCCCTTCATCCACAACCTCTCTTCTATCCCTCCTCCTCCCTCTATCCTGGACCGCCCTCCCATTCACCATCCCTCAACATCTGCCCTAGCCCTTTTTGGTCAATACCCCCTATTGTACAGCCAGTAGGGCTTCATCGTCCACGATGTCCTCCTTGACCCCATACCACCATGTCATCTTCCACCATATCATCTCCAGGTCCCGCCACTATTGTGGAAACTACTATTCGATTATCTGCCCATGTATCTACAGTACTGCACCCATAGTTGATGCATCTACATCTATGCCCCCCCCATGACTGCATTAGAGGAGGTTGTCCAACAAACTGTTCCACCTGCTAGCCCAGAATCCCATCCATGTCCATTGTTGGAGGTGTTCACGGTGAGAATCAAGTTAACTTATGAAAATGTTTTGATGCATTAACCAAAATTAATTTAAGCAATTATTATTTTTCAATGAAATGATTGTCGTAAATGTTGTAGGGTGGAATTGCTGAGAGGCTCAGCAGATCCAGGAAACCTGCCTCTCGTCTCCCACTCGCATCAACGTTGAGTTATTTAAGATTTGAATTGTAAATTCATTTTAAAAATGTGGTAAATGTTACAAATGCTTGAAAATGATGGTATCTTATATCATTTGTTTCAGAGCCTGGAGAGGCGGTCTACTCTTAGACGGAAGAAGACCTAAGATACCAGTAGCTCCAAGAAGAGGAAGATTGATTTTGGAAATGTGTCTGGGAGTGACCGAGGTGGTCATAATGCTTGACACACCATGTTATGTACATTAACCACGATATGGCACCTTTGGGAACTAGTTGCCATGTACTTGCACCAGTACATTTGGGCATATTTTTCCATGAAATATTTCCACGTTTCGAACATTCATGGAAAAATACAATGATATTTAAGATGTATTTTCATTTTTTTTTATCATGGCGTCAAAACCGTGGCAATATCGACGTTTTTTATGTTTCGACGAACATACGTCTCTATATCGACGACCTGTTGCTATCTTTGCACACCTGCCAAACCAATGCCAGTTTTCAAGTACGGCTCTTGGCTTTTTCCACGTGGGTCAACTCATGCATTTTCATTGATATAGAGACAATGGTCGATCAGTAAATACATACTTTAAGGCAATTTTCGGCACATTTGCTAGTATAGTTGCGACAAGGTTCCTGGTTATTGATTGAGCCTGGATTTTCAACTTGCGACAAATTTTGTGGTGATTGTTTGAGCTCGGATATTCTACATCTGATTTTGAACTTGCAAGGTTATTATTTTTATATTTTTTTGTCTATATGTTAAGAAAAAAATATTCAGGATTTTTTGCATGTTTGAATGAAATTTATCTTTTTATTTATTTATTTTAAATTTAGCATTTCTACATATATTTCGTGTGATTAATTAGTTATACTTACATGTTTTTATAGGATTTGCATACGATGAGTATATATGAATTACTAATTAAACCTCTTATTTTTTCTATAGTTCTATTAAACCCAAAATCAGGATTGAAAACCACCTCAGTAGTATCCAAGAACTTCCAGTTATGCTTGTGATTGCCTTGGAATATTCTTCAACACTTGAACTGTGAGCTTCAACTGTGTCACATGGTTCTTCCGCCCTTGTTCTTTGTTTTCTCTCGTATGTTTGTCCAATAATATAATCCATACAATCAGATACCAACAACAAGTGTTTCCTAAATACATTATTTATCAACCATATCCAAAACTAGAGAGAGTACTCATACTCAACAATCATCTGGTAAATTCATAAAAGGTAAGCATGCATCAAGGACAACTTTCATTTGGACCAGTTGGGCCACCTAGTGTTCCAATGCCCAAACTATCAAGGTCTCCTTATGAGTAAATCAAAGGCCATTGCACAACACTTGTTGGCATCAATGAAAACTTCAGTCTTCATGTTTTTCTTTATAGAATTTGGTATATAATTATATATTGTATTTAGAAATATACTTATATCTAATGTATTTTACAAGTTACTCTTTTGTATGGTGTAGGTAAGACAATTCCTTGTCACTACAAGGATTTGTCACTATGAATGAAAATGCAAGGAAGCTTGCTCAATTTAGAGCGCCATTAGAGGTGAGGGGAGATGGAAAATTTTATTTCCCTTCCTCTGATTGCATGGGCTTGCAAAGAAGAAGACTTCTAATAACAACAGCTGAAACAAATTGTAGGGAGAAGGGGCATGCCGAAGGGGGTTATGAATATCATCCCTTGGTAAGAGGTTATTCAATTTTTAATGTATTCTCTGTAATAGTCATCCTGTCATGAATTTCAGTAAAATTTCTAATCGTTTTATTATATGTTCCATAAACAATAATTTTACTACGTTGTTCGTAAATATATAGACAATGCCCCCAAAATGTCGCCCTCCAGACACTTATTTTCCAAGTACTAGCATAAATACTCATTTACATGGTGATGAACATCTAGATCAGAATATTGAAGCTGATCAAGTTCTCAATGATGATATGGATGGAGATAACGTTAGTGATACAATTCAGGAAGATGAGATACATAGATTGATCCAAGACACATTTTCCCCAATGGATGAGGACAACCAGGATGATAATCATGATGTTGATCCTCTACTCGAGAAGTCACGTCAACCTATGTATGAAGGCTCAAAAACAAATCTTCTATCTGCTATATTGTTGTTAGTGAACTTGAAGGTTTTGAATGGTTTATCAAACACTTGTCTCACACAGATACTAAGGTATGTAATTTGTTAATTATTTATGTTTGGATGTTCACATGTACATAAGGGGTTGGCTTTTTTCCTATATTTCTATTGTTATCTAATTTGTAAAGTATGGATGTGATATTGATGATTAATATTGTTTACATTGACTTATTCTTTTGAAATTTGTAGATTGTTAGGTGAATTTCTATTATTGACGTCAAATATTTTACCATGCACATATTGAGAGATATATGTGATTATGAAAGAATTTGGAATGGAGTGTCAAGCTATCGATGCATGTCCTAATGATCATATCATATACTATGGACAATATGAATTAGAAAATGAATGCCCACAATGTCAAACAAGTAGGTATCGAACCAATAAAGTGACAAAAAAGGTGCCTCACAAAGTTCTTCGTTATATTCCGATAATTCCACATTTACAGCGGTTGTTCAGGTGTCAAAGTATAGCACAGTTTATGGATTTCCATGCAAAGAAAAGAAGTTGAGACGATGTTCTTCAAATGCCTGCAGATGGTTCTTCATTGAGGTACATTGAAGAAAAGTGACCAATTTTCAAAGAAGAACCTCGTAATGTTAAAATTTCGTTGGCAGCTGATGGTGTCAATCCATTTGGAGAGCTTCGTTCTACCTACTCAATGTGGCCTATTTTTGTTATAAACAATAACCTTCCTCCTTGGATGTCGATCAAGAGAGAGCACACAATGTTGGCAATGATTGTTCTGGGTATTTAATTAATTTGTATTTTTTACTTGAAAGTCTGATCACTAAATATTTCATTTCTTTGTTTCGTGCATGATAATTATGTCTTTTATATATAACGACATATAGCTAAATATAATTAATCATGTATGTTGGACCAATTAGGTAAGTACCAGGTTAAATATATGAATGTATATATTGAGCCTCTTATTGATGAGTTGCTGAAGTTATGGGTTGGCGTCACTATGTATGACATCTCTAGACCAATAGGGCAAAAACGATTTCAATTCCACGGAATACTTGCATTTACAATTCATGATGCTCCCGGGTTAACACATTTTTGTGGTATATTGTTACTTTCTTTTGTTCTTTAATATTATATATATCTATTGAGAATATCATTCATTATTTTAAATGGTAATTCTAATTTGCTACACTAATTCATATATCTTGTAGGTCTTCAAACAAAGGGTAAATTTGCATGTCCATTTTGTGGTCCCAGGATAAAATCTCGTCGTTCAAGGAGTTTAGTAAAGGAAGTGTTTGATGAGTATAGGCACTTTCTGCCTAAGAACCATAGTTATCAAACTACAGACAAAGCAAAATTCAATGGTAAAGAAGAGAATGGAAAAAACCCACGAAGAATGACACCTCACCTATGGAAGTTGGAATATAATAGAAATCGTCAAAGTATGACAAATTATTTATGTATTGTTGGAATATTGGTCAATACTTAGCCAAATTTTTGAATATGCAAAACAATATTTTTCCTACTTTGGGAGATTGATTTCTTGCACATGTGACCATCACAAGGAAAACTGAAAGCATGGGTGGATAACCACTTCAACAAGGAACAAATCTATGTCACCCTATGAATTTTATTAGCAGAAGGACACCTCCTTGTGGTCATTTCCAAATGTCATGTTAATACTACTAATTCAACACTTGGACAAAAATTGTCAAACACTAGGGTAGCATGAGATTTTGTTTTTTCACCAATTTTGAAGTGTGAGACACCCAATGGATAGAGGCTAACAAGGTGACTTCATCTAAACCAATTTCACCTCTTGAAGCCTCTTTCTCTCTCCTCGGCGGGCATGTTACCGGAGTAGTACAAATCAAGCTGGGAGGCACTTTTGGCAGATTGATATCTTCCTCCTCAGAGACTCTTTGGACAATCTGAGACCATGGTTGGATGCACCAAACAACATTCTAGAGATCCATACTCTCAAAATGATTTAAGACATCACACTCAAGACATGGTGGGAATTTTACTGAGGTCACTTAGGCAGTTTTAGAGATTTTACACTTAAACAATTTTGCACTTTCCTAGACTTGGTCTAATCTTTCTGAAAGCCTGTTTTGGCAGATCCATAACTTCTTGCTCAGACACTTTTAAGTCAATACGAGAACATGGTCAGGTAGACAAAAAAACAACCTACAAGTTAACCATATGTTTTGGGCATTTTCTTCAACCCACAAACTATGGCGGGCATTTCCCTTAGGCCACTTGGGCAGTGTTGCTACTTTGGTGTAAAAGCAACCTGAAAGGGCCTGTTTTGGTAGGCTATTATTTTTGTCATCAAACAACTTTTGTGAAAACTAAGTACATGGTTGGATAGCCTCTTTGACAAGATAGAGCATGATAGTTCCAGATAATTTTTATCATTCTCCCATGAGGTACGGCTGGCATTTTCCCAAGGCCACCTGGACCATTTTTCCAACACTTGGCCATTTCGAAGAATTTCTCCAAGGTTTATCCTGAAACCCTATTTTGGCAGACTTATAACTTTCTCCTCATAAATTATTAAGGAAAACTGAGACCATGGCTAGATAGCCACTTCAAGAAGCTATAGCCTGCTATGCTTGTGCGGGCATTTTATTCAAACCATGAATTATGGTGGGCATTCTCTTAGAGTAGTTTTAACTACTTTTTCATACTTGGTGAAATTTCAAAGTTTCACAAACTTGCCATATTTTTCCAGAATGATGTCAAATTACAACATTGACTTCCTGATAGCACCAGAACACCATCATGTGTCTTTCCAGCCTCATCATACATGCCACATCATCATACTTGCCATGTCATTACTTCCTTTGCCATTCACTGAGTTTACCCTGCCATCATGTATTTGGTTATCCTTTTGTCATTCACTGAACTTCTTTGACATCAATGACAATCAGATTCAACATGTATCATATATTATATAAATCGTTGGTTTTTTTTAGTCAATTATGTTCATTGCGGTATGTACCTATATTAATTAATTAGTGTTAATTTGATTTTGTTGGTGTTTCATGAATGTCGTTAAGGCACGAACGGGTTTCTACGAGGAATGAAAAGTTACCCGATGCAATTCAGTAGGTTTCCATACTACGAGCACCTACAAATAGTTCATTTGTTTGATAGAATGCATATTGGCAAGAGCATAACAGAAATGTTATGGCGAATATTAGATGGAAGGACTGACAAAGAAAGATTTGTAGTGACATCCAAGAAGCTAATCACGCATTGCAAAGTGTGATCATTAATTCTAATGTTATTGATGGCCTTCAATGGAATATTAGTCTTCCTTGGTGCTTGACGGAGCAACAGAGCAATATTGTAAAAGAGGTCATCAGAAAAATCAGGTTTCCGATGGGGTTTTCATCTAACATAAAGAATATCTTAACGAAAAAAGGTGATTTTGCTGGGGTTAAAACACATGACTGGCATACATTCATTAAGGTAATTATGAGTTTATAATGCATTTCCGTATTTGTATGCACTATTTTATTAATTTTATTTTCTTATTTGGAAATAAATAATAATTATGTGTTTTTTGATACACTATGTTCTACCTTTGTCTCTCCCAGATGACTTCGACAGCAACATAGAACAAATTATTTATGTTCTTGGAAAATACATGAGGTAAGTAATGTTTTATATGGAAAATGTACTTGGTCTGTGATTTGTGGCGTAACTTTTTGACATATTATGTTTTGCCCACAAATTTTATATATGGCTTGATATTATTTTATTGCATCATTTGTAGGTGGCTTTCATCAAAAGAAATCCATAAAGAAGATATAAGGTATTGGAAGAGAAAATTTCCCTGACTAATGTGTGAAATGCAACAGTATCTACCTCCAACATTTTTCAATGCACAAGAACACTACCTCATACACCAAGTTGAGGAGATTGAATTATGTGGACCAGTACACACAAGGTCAATGTGGATGGTGGAGAGGCAGTTGAAGTCATTGAATGATTTTGTTAGACAAAGAGCACCTCCCGAGGGTTCTATGGTTGAGGGATATATGGTATATCAATGCATGGTGTATATTAGTGAATATCTACCTAAATTAACAAAAAATATGAATGTGCCTCGCATTTGGCATCTCGACTCCATCAACAGATTCGAAGGGGAGGTCCTATTGGGGAAAGGTACAATGAGGACTATGAAAGGTAATTATTAGATTTTGTGGAATTAATATATTACACATGTATTTTTCCAATTTTATTTTATCATACTGATTTTTTATTTTTTATTAATCTTGCATATTCAACTATATTAAACTATGCCTTTAATGATATCTATTTAATGATATTGAATTGTTATTTTTCATATAGTTGCTCGAGTGTGGGATGCTTTACATTTATACATTGAAAACAACCTTGATTGGATGGCGCATTGGATAGAAGATTGTGAAGAAAACTTCAGTAGGTTATCATGGGAAAGGGTCAGTAAGATGATTAAAACAGCTCATCGTCATCGACATCAATTTCCTGATCTTACGTCACAAAAGGAAGTTGATTTAGCCTATGGTTTAAAAGATAAAAAGGCAAGTAGGTTGTTTACCCACATTTTTCTGGCTACTTCCCATTTTTTCAATGTATTTGGTTTGTTTAAGTTTTCAAATATATTTTGTAAGTCCTATATGACATTTATTAATTCACAATGTATTTTTTTACTTGTTGTGAATGTTGCAGTTGAAACATCACAAGGCTATGTGGTGTAATGGTTGTAAATTTCGTATCAAAATGTTGGATGATAAGATGAAAACCTCAGATTGTGGGATAACTGCAGTGTTTAAGGTCACCATTGTTTCCTCCATAAGTGATAGAGATCCAGAAGAAACTGAGAATAGGTACTATGGGATTTTGGAGGACATAATTGAGTGTGATTTTAATTCCTTTAAAATGGTTTTGTTTGAGGTGAAGTGGTACAGGCTACGGATGCATGAACATGATCCTGAAAGAACTGTTAATGAGCATGCTAATGGATTTACCATGGTTAATATAAGGGAATTTGAACCAGGTACAGAGCCTTATGTTCTTCCAAGTCAATGCGAGCAAGTCTTTTACTCAGAGGTACCAGGTAAAGCAGGCCGGTCATACGTTGTTAGATACGATTCAAGAGGAAGACCAGTAAAGTATAATCATGTAGATGATGAATATAATCACAAAGAAGAAGATGATGATGATGATTCTGATCAGGAGTAGGTGGCTGCAGTCGATGTGTTAGATGAAGAAGTTGAAGAGTTTGATCATCCAAATGTAGCAGACGATTATCTCATTGACAATATCGATGACTATATTAGCGAAGATGACGTTGATGATGATGTTGATGTGAATGAGCCTTTCATCAATATCTATTCTGAACTAGAACCTGATTCAGATGTTGAGTTGGATGAAGAAGAAGATGAATGATATTTAATTGTTGAAAAGTAGAGCCACATGTTTATATGTTTTATATCATGATGATCTTTATATGTTTTTATTTTGTATAATAGAGTATGTTGCATGTTATTTAATATTTCAAATTGGGTAAGGAGAAATTGACTGATGTGAGGGGGGGAGGCATAATTAGAGCTTTCACCTTCACGTGGTTGCCCCTGTTTAGTAGAGAATGAACTATTCTCGAAACCAAGAGAAGCTCAAAATTGGGGTGTATACCATATATAGCTGAAATTTGACATGGTTTCGAATGACATGTTGGAATATTGGTCAATACTGAGAGTGGGGGGGGGGGGGGGGTAAATCAGTATTGTTATCTTTTTAACAATTTAAACCACTTTTTGATATTAATTAACACATAGAATCAACAAGATAAATTTGATCTCATCAGGCTCATATAAGTCCTGCGGGCATGCGAGTCTATGGGCATGGCCTTCGGGCATTTCCAAATGCATATGGGAATATCTTTAACCCCGTGGGCATAAGCCTTCCTTTGTGGGAATACACCTCTTCCTATAGGCATAGGTCTTCAAGCCCTTCCTTGCGGGCATAGAAACCCTCCATTGCTTACTTGTGGGCATAAGTGTTCAATCCCTTCCTTGTGGGCATGAAATTTAGCCCTTGCGGGAATATGCTTCTTCCTGCGTACATTCCTAAGCTCCTACAGGAATTTCTAAGCCTCTGTGGGCTTTAATCTTAGCCTCGTGGGAATCCTTAAGCCTTTGCAGTCATTTCTTTAGCCCCTGCGGGCATAATTAAGCCCCTGTTGGCATTTTGTTAGCCCCTGTGGGAATAATAAATCTCTTGGGAGCTTTTTATTCCTTAATCCCCTTGTGGGCATTCTATAACCCCTTGCAGGCGTTTTACAAGCCCGTGCAGGCATTTTACAAGCCCTTGCGGGCATATCATAAGGTGTTATTAAACCTTATTTTTCACCTATTTTGGCAGGCCAAAATATCGCACGTGAGAGCACCAAATAGGAATCTAACTCCATGGCTGGATAACTAGTTCATCAAGGAATAATACCATTCTAATTGATGAATTTTATCAACAAATAAACACCTCCTTGCGGGCTTTTCCAAATGCATTACTAACCTACATTTGAACAAGAAAACAACCTTTTTCTCATTTTGGAAGGATTCTATTTTGCATGTTTGAACTCTAGAGGAGAATCTGAAACCATGACTAGATGACCCATTCATCAAAGGATAATACCATGCCAACTGATGAATTTTCTCAGCACAAGGACACTTCCTTGCGGGCATTTCCAAATGGCCCCTTAGCCTTGTGAATTCAACACTTAGCCAAATTTCTGAATATGTAAAACAATATTTTTCGTACTTTGGTAGATTGATTTCTTGCACATGTGACCATCATAAGGAAAACTGAAAGCATGGGTGGATAACCACTTCAACAAGGAACAGATCTATGTCACCCTATGAATTTTATTAGCACAAGGACACCTCCTTGCGAGCATTTCCAAATGGCCTTTCAATATTGCTAATTCAACACTTAGACAAAAATTGTCAAACACTAGGGTAGCAAGCGATTTTGTTTTTCACCAATTTTGAAGTGTGAGACACCCAATGGATAGAGGCCAATAAGGTGACTTCATCTAAACCAATTTCACCTATTGAAGCCTCTTTATCTCTCCTCGACGAGCATGTTACTAGAGTAGTGCAAATCAAGCTAGGGGGCACTTTTGGCAGATTGATATCTTCCTCCTCAGAGACTCTTAGGACAATCTGAGACCATGGTTGCATGCACCAAACAACATTCTAGATATCCATAATCTCAAAATGATTTAAGACATCACACTCAAGACATGACGAGAATTTTACTGAGGCCACTTAGGCAGTTTTAGTGATTTTACGCTTAGACAATTTTGCACTTTCCTAGACTTGGTCTAATATGCCTGAAACCCTGTTTTGGAACATCCATAACTTCTTGCTTAGACACTTTTAACTCAATACGAGAACATGGTCAGGTAGAAAAAACAACAACCTACAAGTTGACCATATGGTGCTGGCATTTTCTTCAACCCACAAACTATGGCGGGCATTTCCCTTAGGCCACTTAGGCAGTTTTGCTACTTTGGTGTAAAAGCAACCTGAAACCCTGTTTTGGCAGGCTAATATTTTTGACATCAAACAAATTCTATGAAAACTAAGTCCATGGTTGGATATCCTCTTTGACAAGCTAGAGCATGATAGTTCCAGATAATTTTGATCATTCTCCCATGAGGTACGGTGAGCATTTTCCCAAGGCCACATGGACCAGTTCTCCAACACTTAGCCATTTCCAAGAATTTCTCCAAGGTTTATCCTGAAACCCTATTTTGGAAGACTTATAACTTTCTCCTCAGAAATGTTTAAGGAAATCTGAGACCATGGATATATATCCACTTCAACAAGCTATAGCCTGGTATGCTAGTGTGGGCATTTTTCTCAAACCATGAATTATGGCGGGCATTCTCTTAGTGCAGTTTGGACTACCTTTTCCATACTTAGTCAATTTCCAAAGTTTCACAAACTTGCCATACTTTTCTAGAATGATGTCAAATTGTAGTAACACTGACTTCATGATAGCACTAGAACACCATCATGTGTCTTGCCAGCTTCATCACACATTGCATGTCATCATACATGCCATGTCATTACTTCCTTCAACACCTCTCTTTGCTGAAAATGCTTCTGCAATTCAATTGGCCAAGAATCCCAAATTCCATGATCGAACCAAACACGTCAACACTAAATATCACTTGATTCGACATCATGTTGAGTCCAACAACATTCATCTGCCACATTGTTCTACTTTAGATAAAATTGTAGATATATTTACTAAAGCATTAGGTCATGAAAATTTTGAAAAATTCAGAATGCAGCTTGGCATGTCAGATGTCCCTTTAGTTTAAGGGGGTAATGTTGACTAATCTTTTAGGGTTAGTTATTTCATTTATAGTTAGTTAACAATTTTATTTAGTTAATAAGTTACAGAGACATAACTACCTCTTCTTGGTTATGTATGTATATAAATACTTTTGATGTTTATCAATAAAATGTATTACATTGTAGAGTTTTATTTCTCATGTGTTTCAGTTGAATACCTTCGACCAAAAGAAAAAGATGGAAAAGATGTCAATGAAAGTTTTGATGGAATGGAAAAAAGAAAGAAAATATGTCAATGAAAGTTGTACTAGACTAGAAAAATGAAAGAAGAAAAAAAGAACTATTCATTAGAGTGAGACTCCACTCCATTATTGTACCTTCACTTTACATTTATTTATTTCAAAAAATATTTATGATTTAAAATGTTTTGAAAATCAAAATGTTCTAGGCTTTCAAATACTAAAATCATATGCCAAATTTTGAATTCAAAATATTGTAAAAAAACATTAGGAAAATAATGGAATGGATAACATCACTACAACAAAACCTGTGTTTAACATCTCTTTTAGCTCCCTTTTTTTGCATCCACTAACACTTTTGGTGTATTTTTCATCATTTTTTGGACAAAATTGGCGCTTTTCCATGGGATGGCGCTTTTAATGGCATTTTTTGCATCTTTTTTTAAAAGTAGACACTATTTTAGATTCTAATTAACAACCCAATTAACTTTTAGAATAGTGTCCATCATAGCTTCCAGGATAACGTCCAGAATAGCGTCCATAACAGCTTCCAGAATAACGTCCAACATAGCTTCTAGAATAGTGCTAGGCATAGCTTCCAGAATAGCACTAGGCATACCAACAGGTCTAGCACTAGGGATTACGCCAGGAATTGCGCCAGGAAAATCATCTGACATAGCGCCAAGTATAGATCCAAGTATAGCACCAGGACTTGCGCCAGGAATTTTGAAAGGAATTGCACCAGGAAAACTCCAATGTTGTGCCAGGGAAAGCACCAGGCATGTTGACATAAGTAGCACCTAGATTCCAAGTTTTTTTTTGAGGTTAAACCAATAAATTATTACATGAAACAATGCTAGTGTGATTGACCACACATCAAGTATCACTGCAATAATGAATAGTCAGTTGATACATCTAGCTTCGATCTAGTATAGATATAGTATTTTATGTCAATTACATGCATATTTTATACATGTTTATAGGAAGGTTTGAGGAAGGTTTTTCTTTGTCAATATGTGTGTAGGTTGATCATCAAGTGGAGCTAGAGCCAATTCAACCTGATCTACATCAATCATGGCCATCATCAAAGGAGCGCTTATAAGCTAAGGTGAGTTAATCTTTCTTCCTTATTTTCTCATGTGTTGTATGTGATTGATTAGATCTGGTGATGAAAACATATTGGTATACCGCCCTTGTCTGTCTTAGGTCTTGGGAAAGTGATCCAAGGGAGTTCCCATCTTTCCACAGGGTGGAAATATCCATCACACATAAAGATGACTATTTTAGGGCCTGCAACCTCAGTTTTTATTCCTAAACCCTGCAAAAGGCCCTAAGAACCATCCATGGCATTTGAAATATTTCAACAACAATCGTATGATCCATGTAGGACAATTATTCACTCTATATGCAATGTGTGGTGGTTTTTTATTGTGTTCATGATCTGTGGACGATAAAAGCCTCTTTTAGGCCCTAATACATTTTTTTTCCTCCTTGAACAATGTTCATGACCCTAAAAACCATCCCCGATGTACAAAACCATGTAGTGATCTTTGTTCCTTGACCATTGAGGTAGTCCTCCTCCTTTGAAAGTTTAGTGTACTATGATTGACCAAATAAACATAATTGGCCCAATCCTCTTCTACCTCACTTAAAACATACAGTGTGCATGGTCCATGAGCATTAAAAGCCTCTTATAGGCCCTAAGAAATCAGTGTCCCCCCTTGAACCATGCCTAATACATCGAGAACCATCCTTGATGCTTAAAAAATTGTAATGGAAACCATGCATCACTTGTGGGACAAATATTCTCTTTAGAGGTATGTGTGGTGATATTGGACCATGGAGTTTAAAGAAACATAGGGTCTAATGCCATATGAATTTCCTAAGGCGATCATGGGCCATTACAACACCCTAAAACACTATATAGGCCCTACATAGGGACTCTTTTAAGTGTCTAGGACATGGACGCTCGATCCTCATCATTCTCATCCACTTCCTCACCATTCCTTATCATCATCATCATCCTCATCATTGGTACCATCGTCCTTACCATCATCATCATTATCATCGTCATTTTCATCATCATCATTGTTGTTGAGGTTTTTCAAACCAATTAAGTTGGTTCCCACAATCCAAGCCATGATCCAGGGTCAAAATATAGAGTCATACACCATAACGATTTTCTTTATGGGTCATGGGCCATCCATAGGGCCCCTAAACATGACATGATTACTGAGTAAAGAATCGTTATTACAAGTGGGGCATGATAGCCATTTTGATATTTACAACATTAAGGATGGTTCTTGGAGCCTAATCCATGGTGTTAGATCAAAATATCGGTTATTAGAAAATGAAATTATCTAGGTTATTAGGATAGTCCAAGCCATGATCCGGGGTCAAAATACAAAGTATTACACCTTAATATTTTCCTTTATGGATCATGGGCCAAGCATAGGGAACCTAACCATCACATGAGTCCCACACAAATAATCCTTAGATTACAAGTCTTAATACAAACTAGAAATAATAAAAGGATTTTGTAAGGATGTGAAATGTTTTATATAGTGTTTGAAGGAATAAAATGAAATAACAATACAAACTCCTTTCATAAAACATTCAAAGGTACACTAGTACAAAATGAGAGATAAGTGACCAGGTGACCAAAAAATTTGGTCACCACAGTTTTTTCAAGGGATAAATGACCAAAATTGAGAAATTTTAAGTGAGCTAACTAAAAATGACCAAGATAAATGACCAATATGGTCACGGGATAAGAACTAAACTAAAACGACCAAGATAAATGACCAATTTGGTCACGGGATAAGAACTAAACTAAGAATGACCACATACCAATTGGTCATTTATTTCATCCTTTTTAGTTGTGTCATTTATTTTTTCATTTTTAGACCTCCTCTGTCACAACTCATCATTAATGCATGAAGTAGATTTTCACCGCTTACATTAACAACCTTATATGTAGTCTTCTATTCTTGGAGCAGAAGCAATTTGCTTATAAGTTTTACATCCTTCCCAAGGTATCATAATTAATTTCCAATACATATGTTGTACAAGAATTAATAAAAATCATCCCAGGTTGAGATATCGCAAGTACCATTAACGAAGGAGAAAATAATTCGTTTTCTCTGCGATTTTGTTGAGAACATGGGATTTGGCGTAAATTATTGGGATTTTAAGGGTTATTTAAGAAATGATTGATGTTGTTGGATGGTTATGCAAAAAATTTGGAGAGATACCCCTTCAATATATGATTTACCCAATTTGGCTAAAATACTAGCTTGTATGTTGTAGGATCTAAATCTAGAACTAGTAATTATGGATCTTGCGTTGGAATTGGATTTGCACCTGAATGAATCCGATTGTAATGTTAAAATTTTATCTCCACCTTAGCTGATACCTAAGCTGCAGGATATTGTGCTAGGACTTGAAATTTGTTACTACTTTTCCGACTCTTGATCTTAGATTTAGTGTGGCTTTGCATTTTGTTTTCCTAACTTGTGTTAATGGTAAGTATGCATAGCAGTCATTTGTCAGTGAAAAACATGGAATTCAATTGATTTTCATATTTATAACTAGTATCTTTATAAACTTACCCCAATATAAGATTTTTTTTTTTGGCTTAGAACGATATATATACTTTTTATATTACAATATATAATTCAACATACACTATATTACTACGTACAACTCCTATATATAAAACATATATTATTAAACCATTAATATACAAAAAATCCAAATTAAACCATATATAATATAATATAACAATATATAATATAATAATAAAACAATGTATAATATAATAATAACATATTATAACTAAATATTTAAATATTATAATATATGTAATATTAACAAATTAAAAAAAAAACACAATGAAACCTTCAGTCTTGGGCGGGAATGAATGGTCCTACACTTAGCTTCTCCCCTATGAAACTTATCATGTTTCCACCTAGGTAGCAAAAATGAGTTGAAGACGCAAATGTTGAAATAAATTAGCATTCAAGCACACTAGCTGATCACAGAGAAGCATTGGAGAATGAATCACGATCTGCTCATCAAATTCTTGACCCAATAATTGTACTGATATTAACCCCCCCTAAAATGTCTTTACCCTATGGAATTAGGTTAACAGTTTGTTTCAATTCTTCAAATCGTTTTGGACCCCGTGGCACCTGCTAAATGAGGGTGTTCGTCGTAGCTGCTTGTCCAAGGTATCCACTTATTGAGTGTTTACCAGATTTTCTTATCATTTTTTTCTATATTTGAAGAGTGGGATCTAAATTATATTATATTCTCATCAAGGTAATTTTCAACCCGTGACCCAATAATGGTACTGATATTAACCCCCTAAAATGTCTTTACCCTATGGACTTAGGCTAATAGTTTGTTTCAATTATTCAAAATTTGGAGAGTGAGATATAAATTATATTGGGTTTTATCTTTTATTTTGGGTAGAAGAGGGATCACCATTTGTTCTTTCGGCATTGTAGCAGTCCTTGGTCCAAAAGGATCCAAATCTCTATTACCTTAAGGTCAGCCAATGCCTGCATAACTTCCATTATGCAAGACGCCCCCTATGATCTTGCCCGCGGCATCGAGGTTATCCCTTAATTCCCACCCACATATGATCCTACACTACCCCGGCACGTCACTTCAATGGGTGCCATATCTCCTATATACTTCTTAGTCGGATGCGTCCTTCAAAGAAATGACCTCTGCTAGATCCCACTATGGCTGAGGGGGGCGGAAGGAACCAGGATCAATGGCTGGGAAGAGAAAGCAGTCACAGGATATAAAGGACCTATGGAAGTAATGGGACGCAAAGCAAGAAAGTGTGTTGGGAAAGTTTCTGTGTTGATAGTACGGATTTGGGGCGATGGTGTTTTCATTTTTGGTTGAAGCGGATTTTATATTTTACAGGGTTATGAAAAGATAGGGTCCGATTATTTTAATTATTAGATTATATTATAGAGGAGGGTTGGTTTGATTTTGAAATGGATTCGCAAGGGAAAAACTTGTCAAACATAATAATGCAAATACCGCTATTATTCTGTCTTTGGGGATTTTGTTGCATATTTCGTTGCAGGTTACACAATGTCTTCTTTTAAGAACATGCTCATCATTTATTCTTCCAGCTTTGCTATTACTGGGTTGACTACTTTTTAGACTGGTTATTCTTTGATCGCCATCCCTTGTAGTGGTTAGATCCCAAGGAAGTCGATATTCATGGTGTCATGGCTCATTATCATGGATACTATTACCTGGTAATTTCTTAGTTGTTAGTGGAAGAGTCTCGTTGCTTTAGAGGGTGCATTTACTCCCCAAAATCGTGATACCTTCTCAGAATATATACAGTAGTAATAAAATCCTATTCATAGCTTGATTTAAGAGTTCTAACAGTAGTGAACCAAGCATAGGAGGGCGAGTTCATACATCAGACATTTGTGCTTCCAGTTTGAGGTCATCGTAACAGAGAAAGCAAATAATAGCTAGCAATTGGGAGGTCGTGGTCTTACTGTTCTTCAAGATGGTACCTTGGTATCCACAGAGCAGTGAATCTCTAATATGAACTTTTGGTGAGACCTTCACCTTTGGAATTTGTGTGCTTATTTTAATGCCTTTTTCTTTGTGCATGGGGCCCTGACAGGCAGAGTCATGGGCATATTTATCTATTGAACTACTTGCAAACTCAAATTTTGCACGCTAAACTCTTACAGAGACAGAAATCAAATTGAAAATCTTTCACTATGATAGGATTCAAACTGAGGGTAAAGTGTGTGTTATGTTGGATATATGAGATGATTCTATCTCATGTGGCTGCTAAATCAAACTTGAATACAAGTTACAATACTCCAGATCTGTAAAATGACAAACCAATTGTCAACACAAGCCTGTAGATTTGGTATTGGGGACATTTTCGTATTCATATGGACCATACATTCACTGTGGGCGACTGCTGTAGCAAGAAGTTCATTTTCCATGTCTCAACGTTGCAGGTAATATCTCTAGTCATGCATTCCATTTGAAACAAAATTATTATATTTGATTTCATTCCTTATATGGCTATGTATGTAGCGAATGGATGGTTGTTAGCTTCATTATATAAGCATTTTTTTTAGTTGATGTTAAGCCTCATACATGGTTGCATAAACCCATACTAAACAATAGAAATCAAAACTTCATTGGATCAACTTAGTCACCTACAATTGTATGCAACTCAACTATTTGACAAAATATATGAACCACATTTACTCACAGTCGGCTACAGTGGGGTTACTTCATAGAACAATAAGTGGGGTCATAACATATCATCTATAGCAGTATGTGTTTAAGTGCTTGAGCAAGCATCTTGGTCAAATATAGTATTTTACAACAATAGAATCAGTGAATTTCCAGTGGCCATAAACCCTTAGCCAAACTAGACAATTGTGGAAAGAAGAAAAAAAAGGAAAGAAGCCTATTTCAGAGTGTTGGAAATTTATAGTGAAGATACCGCTCTGAGAAACCCTAGTCTAGTTACTCGTGAGAGACTATCGAGTATGCTTTCCAAAGATGCATCCAATGCTTCATGGCATTTTATCTAAAGACACATCGCAAAGATGAGGTAAGATCTGGTATGTCATGCCATTTCTGCTCCGCATTTCGAAATGTATGGTATACAACATGCACAAAGTGTCAAGTCGGATAACAGGATCCTTAAATGGTGTTCTTGTCGAAATATTTTACACAAAGTGGGGATAAAATGAGTCTTTTATAAGAACCCAAATCACATATCTCATCTTACTCAGTAGCCATGTTTGCATGACGTTTAATATGCACTAAGCATTGGCAACACATGTAATTCCAGATTGGAGGTGCCCCAAGAAATGATCCACTACATGGTTCTTCAAAATATAAGCAATATGCAGTTTCCTAAAGAATATCCTCCATTTCAGTCCATCCTTCTACCCACCGATGATAAAGCTCTTGAAACCCTTCCACGGAGACACATTTGCAATCCTTAGATGCATCCTTTGAACAATATGAATGTGCTTCTACACCACAGACAATGTAGTGGTGTATGGAACAACTAGAAATCACCATAGGCCCCAAAGGCTGCTATGGCAGAAGTGACTTCAAACAAACACAATAGGTTGAATGTTTTCTGTGGGACCCAGACTCTCGATCCCATGTGTGAGATGTAGGAGGCATCAAATTTACCTTGGCTTTCTTTTTTTCCCTTCTTGCCACTTTCGTCCAGTGAAGATAAACCTTTTTTTGCCATTGTAGATTGCATAAACAAGAATTATAACTCCAATAAGTATAGTGGCAAACCATGCCAAAATGAGTATGCCTGATTCTTCAAATCTTGTAGAAGGATACACGTGCAATAAATTTGGCATCGTACATTGCCATATTTGTTTAAAATTCTCCATTCTTTCAATGTTTCTACTTGCATGTTTTATTGCAAGAATATTTCTAAGATTTTTTCAACAAGAAAATTTACAAATAGGTTTCGAGTCTTTTGATTGCTTCTTCCATGATAAGAAGTTAGTCCTAAGAAAAAATATGTATTCACTATCACCATGAGTTGCTACAGTAGCATACCTTGGCACTGTTATCCCCTTAAGTTGGAGAGCAATGTTTGATTCATCAACAATGCCAACAAAATCTGTATTCACTCTTTCTCATATGCATCCATAGAATCTAAAAAAAATGCATGGAAATCCCCCCTAAATGTTTTCTAACCTTAATAAATTCACCTGATTGATGGCTTACCCTAAACTTTTCAAACAATTTACTTATGAATTCTACAAAATAGTAACCTCCATGGTATTGTCAGGACAAAACAACCATCAACTTTGAAAAACAAAACCAATCGTCAAGATTGCAATGGAACTATGAACAGGTCTAATGCACTTCCACCCTAAATAGGATCATATATCCAAGGGCCTAAAACCCTCCAATTTTCTTCAGTGGGAAGGAATAAAAATGTTCATTGCTTCATCACTCAACATCTTCACTTGGGCATCATGCATTATTACCACAACAATGTTGTATTGATCAAGACATTGTTACTACCTCAGTCCCCTTACTAAAGAATATAGTATTAACCTAAAAGATTTGTCTATCATTGCTATTCCCTGAACAAGGAAACTTACAAAATGCAATGGATAACATTTATTCTTCAATGTGAAGTAGTGTCAAAGCAGACTGATAATTACCAAGAAATACAAAAGCTTAGTTCTGACAAGGAGAGAAGGAAATTAGTGCCATGAAATGAGGTGCAAAAATTACTTTTCATAGATACGCTCTATAACACCATTAGAGATCTTTTCCGAATGACTAGGGTCTATCTTGCATCTCTCAAAAAATTCAGCAATGCGTCATGCGTTCACTTGCAGAAACCCCATGGTAGGTGTTAGTCCTACTGACTGCAAGGCACAAAGTTTAGGCATCTGAATTTCAGATTGCTTTGGTTTGATAGGTGGATTCACAAGACTGAATGAGAGAGAGAGCAGCAAGCTAACTACAGATTAGTGAGCAGCAAGCTAACTACAAATTAGTGACCTACGCCATTGGGCATGGAGTCATAAACACCCTGTGGATCAAAGGAAATCAAGTTGTATACTAGACAAAAAGTTTATATAATGATGGATAGAAGAGTGAAGAAGATAACAAAAAGCAGAATATCCATGAGGCAGATATTCTCTATGCAAAATGAATGTAAGATAATTAAACAAAGTAATGATTAATAGGCAAGTTACATCAAATCCTCTGTTGTTCAAGAATCTATTAATCAAAGGAAATGATTAATAGGAAAGTTACACTAGATCCTTTGCTTTTCAAGAATCTATTAATCAAATGCATCCTTTGATCCTCAAAATTTTCTCTATGTTCAAGTGAAATGACAAAGAAAAACTATAGCAAAGGAGTACAGAAATCTGATTGAACAGATCTCATGAATATTCAATGGCAGAAATGTTTACATAGAATGACCCCAGGCTTTCATTGATAACACACAAGTTTTTGCTTTCTCTCAGCCTCACAAGATGAACCACCTATTACACTGAAAACCATGGAATTGATAAGAAATTACATGAGAAGAGTTCTTATCATCATTTTAGGATCGAATCCTATCACTAAATCCAAAATAGAATATATTTATGATTTATTGCAAAGAATTTTGGACAGCTAGATCGATCATCTAGCTGAAAATATAGATTTGATTTAAATACTAATCTCTTGCCAAAAAAATTGGAAATGATTTGCCTTCCCGGAATTCTCTGTCTCATAATATTATGTCACTTGTTCACTAGCTATCCATCAATGCCTGAAAATATGGAAATAATACTTGTATTCTTGGAAACTCTACCATTAATTGATACTTGTAATTCAATGCAAATAAAGTTGAATCCTTAGGATTGAGTATACTTTTATTGCTAGGAAGTGCATTAGAAGAATGTCAATGATGTGTTTCAGCTGAAGTAAATGTGTGGGAACCAAATGATTCAACCAAATACTTCACCATTGCTGATGTTGTATTAGGGAATGAGAACCTCTGCAAATATATTTGTAATATCAAATACTGCCCTCAAATGTCTTAAAATGACAATGTGGCCACCACTCAGGATCTTTTGCCAAATAATCAACCATCACTTGAGACTACGTGCTTGAATACGCGAGTTTCCATCACAGGTAGAAAACCCCTTCCCCTCAACACGTTGAAAGAGGAAGTGTTCCAGAAGTACCTTGGGAGCACACTTCTGGATTTGTCCCTGCTTCCAGGGTTTTTGAGGCGCTCTTTGCTGCTTCCTGAGGGCTCCCAAAATGACAATATAAATTTCTTAAAATAAAGGGGTAGACCAAATGGTCTACCCTTTTACTTAATTTTTTTATAATATCATTAATTGTTTAATGATCTTTGAGATAGGTTCCAACCTCATTAGACCTCATTCAAGGAAAATAGAATTTCACATCCATCCAAAATTCAGTAGACTTAACCAGTTTTCCATTGTCCTTTTTTACAAATATCTCTCCATTAGATTTAGAATACAACAAAACGCTAGGCCCTAAATAGATAGTAGTGATCACTATTGAATGCTATTGGTCCTGAGAAGAGGTGCAAGTTGTTGTACATGTTTGCATGCTTAAAACATATTTGGCAGCTTACTAGAGTGATGCACATCCACATTAAGAGGGCGCACTCCTGAAAATTAGTGGCCAAATCCTAGCAGAAGTGTGTATATTTCCTTTGTTCGGCTTGATATCTTCTCCTTCAGTGTATACATGCTCATAAAGCATCCAAACAACAAGTATAGGGTGCGCCCTGATTAACAAGTTTTAGTTTGTTACCAACAAGTGGAAGTCAAACAACAGTGAGACCCATTGTTCCAGACTGACAGTCCATTTCTTTTTTAAACTCCGTATGCATGCATTCAAACCTATGGTGTATTGAGACCTAGGTCAATAAAAGCCTATAAAATAGATTATAATATTCAAAGCTCATTAATAAAGCTATTACATTGATCCACCATTGTCTTCGTTCTTTCATGTGTTCTTAGATCTTTGGATGATATATGCTTGATTACCTTCTTGTGTAGGTTGTTATGTTAATTGGTAGATCGGATGATTGTATCTCTAATCTGTGTCAATTATTGCAGATTTTAGTGAGATACCTTAGCCCCTTGGGACCTGTAGTGTGCTACACCATCCCCTAGCTCCCTCAAAACAACTAGGATAAAGTCGTCATCCATTAGAACCCATTTATTTGAACTTTGAAGCCACACCTTGTTTGGTGGCGAGATTTTTCCATCTCAAAAGCCTCACCCCTATTCTCCACCCATCTTTGGACGATCGTTCTAGGCCTCCTTTGACCCCATCAGCCCCTGAAAAGACATTGATATTCTTTGATTCTTAACTCCTGGTTCTATAGGTTCAATACAATTTTCACTTACTTGCAGCTATTTTTCATTAAGGGTAATTACTAACAGGTTTTAGGTACAGTTAGGGATACCCCCTGTTATGCCATATACTATATTGGCATACTACTTATTTTTGCTTCACTTATATTGATGGATCCTAGATTCTTAATGATATCCTTTCTTTTTTGTTGTGGTATTTCATATGATATGGGTGATGAGTTGATATTTCTATGATGCTATGCCTTGTTGATGATCATGTACTCATGGATGATGTTATATTTCACTGCTATTGCATGATGTATTTGATTGTTTTGATGAGTATAACTAGCAGTCCATGCTTGTCAAAGGATAATTATCTTTCAAGAATGCAAGGTTTGAATTTTGAAAATCAATGCAAATTATAATTTCACTGTTATTATGGACTGGTACAACATTTGCTACCCACTGTGAGTACAAAATAGGACTGTGTTAACACTAGATATGTTCAGTTAAGGCAGTGGTTTCTACTGAGACCCATTATTTATGATTACAAGATTTAGTTCCAGAAGAAAATGTTGTGTGGATTGATACAATTGATGGACTAGTTGAGGCTAGAAGGCATTTTACTGAGGTTGAGGATGTTGGAATAGATGGGTTGAAACTATTCAGTATTGGCTGGTTAGCTAGTAAGAACACTTGATTGGTAGTAGGGGAAGAGCAATTGTGTTTTCTGCAAGTGGTGAATAAATTGAGGTCTTATTAAAAAATTAGATTACAATTTTGAGGAAAGATGACAACTTCATGAAAGCATTCCAAACCCTTACTGCTTTGCTTGAATCCAAGGTGTTGTCGCATGGCATTTGGGTTGACCGTTGGAATATTCTTGCAAAATCTGATAGCTTGTATACTATATATTTTCTAAAATCAATGAAGAAGAGCTGAAGAAGATTTTAGAAATTTATAAGTAGCAGGAACAATAGTTGGATTGTTTGTTTAGGAAGATAGGAGTGAAGAGATATATTATAGGTCTAACATCATGGTCATTACATCAGATTGCATTTTCCAATGGATTGTACTCATTGAGGAAAATAGTGCAGTTAATCTCTTGAACAGCAAGGCAACCCAATAGCTAAAACTAAGAAGACAACATCCATTAGATATAGAGTTAATCTGTACCAATTCAGAGTTTAAAGGTGTTATTACCTTTCCAAAGAGGCACTCAGGGCCATTATCTACCCTAAAAGTTGTCATCTCATGTTGTGGTAGGCATCTTGGAATGTTGGATTCGACAGGAAGTTTTTGTTTATTAACACTAGAGGGAAACCCATTACAGCATTACTTTCCCATCTTAGGTGGAGATCATGGAAAGGATCTTCTGTCTAATGCTTTCCATAACATATGATACCCATTTGTTGCATGTTTATCTTTCCGTTTGCATGCATGTGATTGTTTAATGCCTTTTTCCTCTTTGCACAATCCTCTCACTCCTAATCAAACTGTGTGACTTTAAAAGCAATTCACAATTCTAACTATAATGCCAACAATGATGTTAAATTGATTGCAACAAATAATCAAAGTAAAAGAAAACCAACAAGAAACCAAAAGCTACCAAGCATGCAAATAAATAGATTCATAATTCAGTGAAGACAAAACTAGGTTAGACAATACACACCTACCAATATTTATGTACACATTTTGATAAGCAGAATGTAGAAAGAAAGAAAAAAAGAAGTTTATTAATTTCCACAAATGACTAAAATAGGTCAATGGGACTAGAAAGCAATGGTAATGTGGGAGTGTTGAAGGAAACTCTAAATGCACAAATAACTACAAATAAAGATAAAAAATAAAGAAATGATGAATTGTCCAAATAAAAAAAAAGTCAAATACCTATTACCTTTTTCCAAATTTGACCCTATCTCCCATACAAAAATGTAGATAATACTCCCAGCATAGCCCCCCCATATTCTATTAATACTGTCCTGAAAATTGTGACAATACATTGTTATGTTAAAGTTTTGACAACAAATTGCTATGTTAAAGTCTTTTAAAACAACCCATTATATAGAAAAATGGGTATGTCAAATTTACAATTAGGCAAGAAGAGAGTCACGAGATTTAAAAGCAAAAGTGAGAATAATCTTTGTATAGACACTTCTTGCACTTGATCAACAAGGGAAAATTTCAAGGATAAAAATTACCGAGAGTCTTCTGTTAGTAGGATAAGTACACTTTATATGTGTGGTTACTATTTGTTGATGAGGTGATGTTTATATTCATGGTTGGAAAATTCGTGAGAATGCATAAATTATCACACTAATATTTGTAATATAACACAAAATATGCATTTATGTAATGAAATTAATATTAATGTTTTAAATTGATTATTTCTTGTTGTTTGCAGAAAAATGGTGAAGATGACTCAGATGATCTAGATTATGTTGTCACCGATGTACCAGAGAAAGATATTGTTGATAATGATGCAAATGGATCAGATGAAAATGATGATGAATATGATGTTGGGATAGATGAGGATGAGGATAATGATGATGAGGATAATGGTGGTGGTGATGATGATGATGATGGTAACCATTGATGCTACTATTGAGATTGTGGATATTTATTGCTTTCTCGATGCTACTAGACATGTAATCTTATTTTTGTGATGATCCAAGTTCATATTAAATTCTGGGTCATTTTGATTTGTATGGTGGATTTATGTTGACATATAAACTTTGATTATCCTTGATCATTTTGAAATTTCTAGATATGGATATTAAAAAAGATAATTTCTTGTGATATTGGTATTTTCACTACATGTATCGTTCACTACATGTATCGTTCTTTTAACCTTAAATGATGATATGTATGATAGGTTATTGATGTGATGGTGTTTTATAATTTCACTTCTTTTGATGAAATATAATGGTGATGTTATCATTGTTATATTTAAAATTTTCCATATTAGATATTGTCGATGATCTTTTCATGGAAAATTAATATATATGATGATGTTACTAATTTGTATAAATGTTGTCTGTTTGTGTTAAATTTTCTTCACAAATGCTATGCAATTAATTTCAATAATGGTATCTACAATTAATTTGAATGTTTCATTATGTTATTTCAGAACTATGAAGTAAATGCTATATGAGAACTATTGAAACTAATGAAATAATTATAATAATTTGATATAATAAATATATTAGCAGACAGTTGGATATAGTTGCAGGTGTTAAATAGCAAGCCTAATGTGGTGCTAATAAGGAAGCAAAATAGGAAGCAAAACTAGGAGCTAAAATGGAAGGCCACTATGTCATAGATCTAGAAGCAACATTGGATGCAATACCTAGCGCTAAGTTGGAAGTCATTTCTGATGCTATTTTGGATGCTAAAGTAGAAGCCAAACCAGAAGCTAAACTAGTGGCCAACAAAGAAGCAAAATTAGATGCTTAATGGGAAGCTAAATGTGGTGTTCATGAGGTAGTAAAACAAGAATAAATTCAAGGAGCTAAACGGGAAGCAAAATGTGGCATTAGTGTGGGAGTAAAATGGACGCTAAATTGGTAGCAAAACATGGTGCTAATGTTGACATAAATAGAGATGCAAAACTAGGCGTTAAAAATGATGCAACACTTGACGCAAATGAGGAAGCCAAACATGGCATTGATATGGTGTCAAAATAAGATGTTACTTTGGATGCAAAACATGACGCTACATAGGAAGCAAAATATGGTGCAACAATAGAAGAAAAAATTGGCACCATTTTGGTAGCAAAACATGATGCAAAAAAGGAAGCAAAAATTGGTGCAAAATTAGAAGTGAAAATTGGTGCATATTGGACGTAAAACGTGGTGCGAAATGGGATGCTAAAGTGGTAGCACATATGGATGCAATATTGGATGCTAATTTGGATGCAAATATGGCACGAATATAGATGCAAACATAAATGCTAACATGACGCTTTTAAGGATGCAAATAGGGCGCTAATGGGGACGCCATTTAGGAAGTAAAAGATGATGATCTTTAGGAAGCAAAATAAGATGTTATTTAGGAAGCAAACCTCGACGTCGTTTAGGAAGCAAAATTGGACGCTATGCTGGAAGCTACAAAATGGATGCTATTTTAGACATAAAAAAGGATGCTATTTAGGAAGCAAAACAAGATGCTATTTTAGACTCTTTAATTTTTGTCCATGACGCATCCCATTTAGCGTCTACTTCGACCACTCAATGATAAAAAAAATTACACTAAAAAGGGACACTAAATGGGACTCTAATTCCAGGATTTGTTGTAGTGCATTGAAAGTAAATTCTCACAAAAACATAGAATGCAATGCAACCATTGGAAAAATAAATATAAGCTACTCCTAAAGAAAAAATAATGAGCCAAAGAAAAAAGATGAAATGTGGTGGAGCTTAAAATTGTACCTCAATTCTAATTTCTCTTCCTTGTTTTTCTTTTTTATGTTATTTACTTTGTTATATCATTCAAACATGAGCTTAATGTTATATAATTTAGTTTTATTATTTACTCCTTAGTCTTATTATTTACTGTTATTTGTGATTTAAACATTGGCTTATAAGTAATTTACCTTCCTTTTGGTCTTCAAAACATAAGTTAATATTTTTCCAACCTTTGTGTTGAGATTGTGTGAACATTTCAACTATGAAATGTAACTTAGTACATTTCGGCAGTGTAATCGTTCAGCTTCATGCACATGGGCACTGCCGGAATCCTGAAATCATTAAATAGCATGATCGACACCTATCTAAGTTTATGCACTAGCTGTGATGAGAGATTGCCCCGAGGTTTTTTCAGGCAAGATGTAACACAGGTGTGATCATTCCTTCACAAATGTTTTGAGAACGTCAGAGGAGGCCATGTGTTAACCCTAGCTTTATTCCACCTTCACGCCATTTCTTCACCTGTGAAGGAGCTCGTGTCAAGCATAACAAGCATGAAGAAGAGTGGCAAGCTGTGTAGATTGGAACCAGCGAACACTGAATGGGTGAATGATTTCCCTGAGTGCACAAAACTGTTCAGGAGGGCTGGTTGGTTCATATTTTTTGAGAAAGTTACATGTTACAATTTGGAGGTCACTCGTTCTTTCGCTCATAACTATTCATACTACTGTGTTAGTTTTCAGACCCTGAAGTTTGAATTGACAGAAGAATTGATAGCCGAGGAAACTGGTATAGCCATTGAGGGGGAGCATTGGTTCAAGAAAATTCCATTTGAATTTGATCCAGGCTCATTTTTGTTACCTGGCTTTGAATCTCTTGACTGGAATAAAGGCATTCATCTCAGTACTGTGAAACCTGAATGGCGGGAGGTCATTGGCACTGTGTAATGCTACATCACTTGTGAGGGAAGGTTTGCCATAGTTTACAAGTACCACTTCAGGTTCCTATTGCATTTGAATGGTCAATTAAAAATGAATTTACCCTTCTACCTTTTAAAAAGCCCCATAAAAATTTCTAATAGGGTAAAGGATCATTCGGATCATACGAACCAATCTTGCTTCCATCATAGCCTGGTTAAGTTAATAGTGTTAACGGAGCTGGAAAAGAGAAATTGTGGTTAGCCACATTCCTTATTTTGGTTAGGGTTTGAATCAGAGAAAAACACGAACCTGGAAGAAGCCGAAAGATTAGTTAGTATGCTAAAGAACAAAACTAGAAGAAAGCCTTTGGCAAGAAGAAAACCTAGCATCATAAACAAGTTTAAAAGGAACATGGTCGAAGAAGTACATCAAGCTGAAGAGTGTGGTTTGCAGGAAAAGTTTGTAAAGCCGAATGATGCAGAACAAAAACATATATCAGAGGAAGAACCCTTGGCCTCACATGATAAAGAGATTTCTCATGCCCCCTATACTCCTTCTTTTACCAAAGAGAGACTTATAGAGGAAGGAATGTTTCCTTCTCCCAAAACTGATGCTGATATCTAGACTATAGTTGAGCCCGAAGTGCCCAATTGGATATCTAAGACCAGGGCATCCAACAAGCTTAGATTGAATATGAAAAGAACTCTAAACCTTGAGTTGCAAAAGGAAAAAGTTACTACAATTCAGGATTCTTCCAGTGATGAAGAATCGAAGGCTAAAATGGTAGAGTTAAATCTACAGAAGTTCTTTGAAGATACAGAGCAGAATTACTAGGGTTTGATAGAGCCATTAAAAAAGTGTTGTGAAGTTTTTGAGTTGGGTTCTTCAAGTGATGAAGAATCGAAGGCTAAAATCATAGAGTTAAATCCGCAGAAATTCTTTGAATATACAGAGCAGAATTACCAAGGTTTGACAAAGCCATTGAAAAAGTGTTGTGAAGTTTTTGAGGAAGAAGCAATTCAAAGCTTTGAACCTAGATGGAGGTCAAAAAATTTCCATTTGGAGGTTTCAACAGAAGAAATAAATGAAAAAGAGTCAGAGAAGGGCTATGAAGCACGAGAAGAACTTATTATTAAAAAGATAGAAACTCCATCAGGCTTAGTTAAAGATCTAGTACATCAAGAAACAATTCTGACAGATTCTGAGATTGAAATTCTCAAAAAATCATTGCAACAGTATAAAGCACAAAATGAATACTTCAATGATGCAAATGATAAGCTTATGCAAGCTAATAGAAGGTTAAGGGAGGATCTGGAAGAGGTGAATGAACATTATCAAGAGCTCATTTTAGTAGCTAAAGAGGTCTTAAAAAGGAAAAGGAATGCACAAGGACAAATCAAAGAGCTAACCAAACAAAATGGAGACCTAACCACGCAAAATGAAGAGTTGTCAAACAAGGTTCAGGTCATGGAAGCAGAGCAAGCTCGTCTCCTAAAGAGGTCACAAGTGTTGGATGGATTGACCATTTTGGCAGAGGCATCTAGAGAAATATAAGATCCAGATGATCCATCTTACAGTTGTGTAACAAACTCCAAATGACATAGCTTTGGAGATAGATATGAATGCCTACTTTTGAGAATTAGTTATATTATTTTTGGATATTCCTTTTTGTATATAAATTCTACAATGGATTCGAATCCTCAAAAGATGGATCTTAAACTTCCTTCATGTAATTATAAAAATAGCAGTGATAGGAGGGATCAGGGTTGGTTTTTTGTTTTGGAAAAGGGTTAGAAGTGCTGAAGCTATTGTACTGAAACACATATGATACACTCTCATGTAAGTTTTTGAAGACTGAATGTTTGGACTGAAATATACTATATAATCCATGTGTTGGAATATACTATATAAGCCATGTGTTGATCTTATTTTCTGGTTGATGTTTATGATCGTTTTGATCACCTCTCTTACTATTTCATTTCTTGATAAAAGTTTTTATCCTGAAAATGCTTTTAAGTTTGTGGACATAAATGGATTATTTATATTTATATTTATGGTTTACATCTATGTTTCAGATTCCTTCATTTCATATCTTTGTAATATCTTTCTGATTCAGTGATTATATGTGATTTATATTTCCTTACCTTTTCCATGAATGATACCTTCAGAATTTATAAAAATTAAACCATTCTCCTTCAATTTTTCTTTGGATGTTCTAGCTTGTACCTCTCTATAGTCTAGTTACAATTTCTAGTGCAAACAAAATGGATGTCAATGATATGAACTAAAGAAAGAAAGAAGAAACCAAAATAACTTTTCACTGGAGTGAGATACCACTCAATCAGTGTACCTCCACTTTTATGTTCTTCATTTAAAAATAATAATATTTGTCACTAAATTGTTTTGGACTTTCAAGTATTACAATCATATGTTATGTTTGCAGTATTAAATTTTGAGTTTAAAATATTGTAAAAAAACAAAAATGAAAAAATAATATGTTATGTTTGCAGTATTAAATTTTGAGTTTAAAATATTGTAAAAAAACAAAAACGAAAAAATAAAGATTTGAATGTATACTTTTTTTTTCATAACTAAAAAACATCCTTTTATTAAATGAAAAAGATGTGTCAACAAAACATTGGAGTGAGATACCACTCAATCATTGTACCTCCACTTTTATGTTCTTCATTTAAAAATAATAATATTTCTCATTAAAGTGTTTTGGACTTTCAAATATTACAATCATATGTTATGTTTGCAGTGTTAAATTTTGAGTTTAAAATATTGTAAAAAAAAAAACAAAAATGAAAAAATTAGATTTGAATGTGTACTTTTTTTTTCATAACTAAAAAAATTCTTTTATTAAATGAAAAAGATGTGTCAACAAAACATTACATCAGTAGAGAAGTGAGAATACTTCTCATTACCCTTCGGCCTTTCATAGATACAAAATTACATCCATCTTAGAGCTATACTCATCAAGGTATTCTAACTACTAACATAGGTATTGTCATATACTTTTATTCTCTTAGCCAAAGATAAAAGGAAAAAAAAAAAACTAAAAGGAAAGTTGTATTGCATTAGAAAAAAACAAACAAACAAAGAAAAGGCCAACCAAAATATTGTTTAAAAACATCAAGAAAATAATGGAATGGACAGTATTGATTTCTTGCATGTGATTTTCTACTTTGGGAGATTGATTTCTTGCACATGTGACCATCATAAGGAAAAATGAAAGCATGGGTGGATAACCAATTCAACAAGGAATAGATCTATGTCACCCTATGAATTTTATTAGTACAAGGACACCTCACTGCAGGCATTTCCAAATGGCCTTTGAATACTGCTAATTCAACACTTAGACAAAAATTGTCAAACCCTAGGGTAACATGAGATTTTTTTTCCACCAATTTTGAAGTGTGAGACACCCAATGGATAGAGGCCAACAAGGTGACTTCATCTAAACCAATTTCACCTCTTGAAGCCTCTTTCTCTCTCCTCGGCGGGCATGTTACTGGAGTATGTTGGCAATATGGAATATGGTTGTCGTTGATGTCAAATGATCTCAGTAATGATAAAGGAATAACTAAGGTCATGATGGCAGAGTGAACTCAGTGAAAGACAAAGGAAGTGATGACATGGCATGGATGATGATATGGAAAATATGATGAATTGGCATGGCATAGATGATGATGTGGCATGGAGTTGAAAACATTGTTGCACTATGACATCATTTTGGAGAAATATGGCAAATTGGTGAAAATAAGGAATTTGACTAAGTATGGAATAAATAGTCAAAACTAGTCTAAGATGGTCTAATAGAATGCCCGCCATAACTTATGGGTTAAAGAAAATGCCTGCACCATATGGGAATCTTGTAGCTTGGTATTTGGCCTACTTGACCATGTCTTCAGATTGTCTTGGAAGTCGTTGAGGAATAAGTTATGGACCTACCAAAACAATGTTTTAGGTAGATTGGACCAGCTTAAGAAATTTGCCTAAGTATGGAATTAATGTTAAAGCTGTCTAAGTGGCCTTAGGGAAATGCCTTCCACATATCATAGGATGATGAGAAAAATACGTTGAGAGCGTGTATCTCTAGAGTGTTGTATGGTGCATCTTACCACATGATTATATTGTCCAAAGAGACTCTGAGGAAGAAGATATGGATCTGACAAAAGTGCTACTTAGCTTGATTTGCACTACTTCAGTAAAATTCCCGCCAAGGAGAGAGAAAGTAGCCTCAGAGGTTGAAACTGGTCTTGTTGGATTCATCGTGTTGTCCTCTACCGATTGGGTATCTCACTTTCCAAGTTCGAAGAAAAGATGAAATCACCTTGGTGACCTAGGGTTTGAAGAAAATTGGTTAAGTGTTAGAAAAGGAGTTTGAGAGACCATTTGGAGATGCCCGCAAGGAGGGGTTCTTGTTCTTTGATGAACTGGATATCTAGCCATGGAGTCAGTTTCCTTCTGGGTGTTCACACGTGTGAAATAAGAGTCTACCAAAATGGGAAGATTTGTGTTTAATTTGTGTATCTTGATGATTTCATGTTTTGATTAAAGTTTAAATAAGTGGTTTAAATGGTAAAAAGTTATCAATACTGATTCACCCCCCCTCTCAATATTGACCAGCTTCCAATAGAGTAGTGCAAATAAAGTTGGGGGGCACTTTTGGCTCATGTGGGATTAATTAAGCCCCTACGGGCATCTGGGCATCCCGTAAGACCTTGCGGGCTTAACTTCAGCTCCTTGAGCTTTTAACCCCTTTTGCAGGTATTTCATAATCCTTCTGCAGGCATAAATGAGCCCCTTGCGGGCATCTTTATCCTCCTTATGTGGGCATGTTTATAAGCCTCTTGCGAGCATATTAGAGGCCCCTTGTGGGCATCCTAGAGATCCCTTGCGGGCATCTTCCTAAGCCTTTGCGGGCATAATATAAAGTGTCTTTCAACCTTATTTTTCACTGATTTTGGCAGGCCAAAATCTCGCACGTGAGAGCACAAAATAGAAATATGACTCCATGGATGGATGGCCAGTACATTAGAGAACACGACTCCATCTGACTAGTTTAATTAGCTCATGAACACCTCCTTGCGGGCATTTCCAAATGGGCTCTGAGCCATGTGATTTTGACACTTAGACAAATCTTTGTCTTTAATATGAAAATCACTTTTTCTTTCACTTTGGCAGATTGATTTCTTCCTTATGTGATCACCATAAAAAAAACTACAAGCATGACTGGATAGCTACTTCAATGATGAACAAGACCATGCCAAAATCTAAACTAAGTAACACATACCCATCATCTGGTGGGCATTTGAAAGTGGCAATGATGGTGGGCATTTGAAAGTGGCCTTCCAAACTGCTGATTTGCCACTTAGGCAAAATTATCAAACCCTAGGTTAATATAATGATATTTTTCTTTTCATCAATTTTGAATTGTGAGACATCCACTGGATAGGGGCCAATTAGGGGATTCTATCCAAAACGTGTATGAGGAACAAGTTATGGATCTGCCAAAACCGGGTTTCAGGAAGATTGGACTAGTTTAGGAAAGTGCAAAAATTGTCTGAGTATAAAATCACTCAAACTGCCTAAGTGACCTTAGTAAAATACCTGCCATCTCTTGTGGTTGATGTCTTAAATCATTTGAGATTATGGCTCTATAGAATTTTGTTTGGTGCATCCAACCATGGTCTCGGATTGTCCAATGAGTCTCTGAGGAGGAAGATATCAATCTGCCAAAAGTGCCTCCCAGCTTGATTTGCACTACTCCAGTAACATGCCTGCAGAGGAGAGAGAAAGAGGCTTCAAGAGGTGAAATTGGTTTGGAGGGAGTCACCTTGTTGGCCTCTATCCATTGGCTGTCTCACACTTCCAATTTGGTGAAAAGAAAAATCTCTTCATATTATAAACCTAGGGTTCAATCATTTTTCCAAGTGTCAAATCAGTAGTTTGGAAGGCTAAGAGGCCAATTGGAAATGCCCGCAAGGAGGTGTCCTTGTGCTAATAAAATTAATCAGGTGGCATAGGATTGTTCCTTGATGGATTGGCTATCTATCCATAGGATCAGACTTGCCTCTGGAGTTCACACGTGTGATGGACAAGCCTGCCAAAATGAGAAGAAGTTTGTTTTGATGTCCAAATAAGGTTTGAAGAGGCATTTGGAAATGCCCGCCAAAGACTGTCCTTGTGCTACTAAATTGTCCAGATGGCATGGACATGTTCCCTGGTGATCTGGCCATCTAGCTGTGGTGTCATTTCTCTCTTTGAGGCTCACATGTGTGATATTTTGGCCTGCCAAAATTGTGAAAAATAAGGTTAAATGACACCTTATGATATGCCTACAAGGGCTTGTAAAAATGCCCACAAGGGCTTGTAAAATGCCTGCAGGGGCTAAAGGTTATGCCTACAGGGGCTTAATGAATAATCTCACAAGAGATTATGTATGCCCACAAGGGATTATGTATTCCCACAAGGGGCTTAATGTATGAGGGCTAAAGAGATGCCCACAAGGGCTTGTAAGATTCCCACAGGGGTTTGAAAAATGCCTGCAAGGGATTGTAAGATGCCCGCAAGGGCTTAAATTAAGCCCGCAAGGTGCTTAAGGAAGAAACCCATGAGAGCATGGGCTATGCCCACAAGCCAAGGGAGATAAGCCCGCGAAAGTTTGGAGTATGCCCATAGGTGAAAGAGGAGAATCCCGTTGGCTAAAGATATAGGCTAGCCTGCAGATGAAGAAGCCTACAGGCCTGAGATGGAAGAAGCCCGTAGATGACCAAAGAAGGTTAATTAATTAAATTAATTAAAAATTAAATAATAAACAGAATTCTGAATTAAATGTTAAAAAGAACATAGATTTGAAGAGACGGGTCATTTATGCCCAATAATGTTGTTATTTCATCACATTATCTAGTTTGAATGGTGGCATCATTTCATTCATGACAAACAGTTTTATCCACCGTCATTGTATGCAAAGTGGTGAAGAACATAACATTCATAATGAAATGACATTCATATGGTCTTGATATATTAAGAGACCTATTTTGTTGATATTTTGGTGATATTTATGGCCTTAATGTCTTAAGAGACCTGTTTTCTTGAAAAGTCCAAAATGATCATAACGCAACATTGTATGCAAAGTGGTGAAGAATGAGACATTCGTAATGAAGGTGTGGAAATTATATGGATCTCATGTGCATATAAACTCCATCAAAGAAGGTGAGGAAGCACTTAGCTCAACGAAAAAAAGTGGTCATAGGTGCAAAAATGTAACTATGAAATTGTTGAGAATCATGCCTCACATCACAATAAAGTATAAACCAAAGAATTGACTGTAGAACCACTAACTCCTGGACATTAAGAAGATATCGATACAAAAATGAGGACTTCATAAACGTGAATACCATACGGATGAACACTGAATAAACACGAATACCATAATTCATAATTAGCATTGACTGTAGAACCACTAACTCCTAGACATAAAAAGTAAGACAACTAATTAAAGCATTTTCCATTATATGCCTATAAATATAAAACTCCATCATACAATTTTTTTTTTTTCATTCACTGTCGATACATACATATATACATTGATTTATACATTTCTAGCATGTTTCTGAGATGGCCGCAATCACTCCTCTTGAGCATAAGACAAATCTGAATGGTCTCTCTTGCCTTTCGTAGAAGACTGTAATTGATGTGGAGCTGTACAAGATGGCACATTTTGGGATTTTTTTTCAGGCTCTTTAACTCTCTGTGTAGCTTTTTTTAAATTTGCAAGAAAAACTTTCTTTTCCTCCGTCAGTTTGTTCAACATTGCCACATTTTTATTATACTTCGTTTTTGCCACTTTTTCATTTTCCTCCAATTTTTGTGTAGTATTTTTCAACTGACCTTTAACTTCAATCAATTCACATTTCAGATTCTCTATTTCTTTCCGCTTCTCTTTTCCCTCGACTTTGTCGCGTTAGGAAGGATAGGAATTGCAACCATCGCAATAGCTGGCCCTTTTGAACCCTTCTCCAAATCAACAATTGTGGATTTAAGTTTTTGAATTTCCATATCACATCCCAAATGCTGAACTTTTCTACCTTCTAAGAGTTTTGATTCCATCTCCCTTATTTTTGCATCTTTCCCAACCATCTTCTCTTTCATTTCCGTATGTAATGGTGATTGGACATACAAATCACCTAGTGCAACGCTTGCTGAGAAGCTTTCTTGTAGCATCTTCTCTCGATTTGCTACGGACTTCTCTCTTTCTTCTAAGGAAATTGTACCTATAGTTTTTTTTTTCCTTCTACCCTTACCCTCGTCTCCTTGGGTACCCTTACCTTCACCCTCACCACCTTCTTCACTGGAAATTTTTTCTCCTCTACTTTGGTTTTTAAGTTTTACAGATTTAGAGATCCTTCCCAACCTTGTTGCTATCAGCTTATCAACTTGCTTAGAAATGGTTTTTCTCAATTTGGAAATTATTGATTCTAAATCTCCAATTTTTTTTCCATGCCTTTCCTCCGACTCTTTCAACTTCAGCTCATATTCATGTACTACATGTTCATATTCTTTAATTTTCTTCTCCATCACTTGTAAAGGACCCATTTCTGTCCTCAGTGGTAGTACATTGAGAACATGTGGTCTTCTCTTCAACTCTTCTTTGAGTTCATTTGCTTCAACTTTAGATTTTTCCAAAGCCTCTTCATATGCAATCCTCAGTGACTCAATTTCATTTTCAGCATCATCAGACATTTTTTCTACTTCTTTGGATAATAATTTAACCATTTCTTCTTTCCCTTTTATAATGTTGTCCACTTTGAATTGATTATCCACAACTGTCTTCTGCAACACTGCTATTTGTTTGAGGCATTCTAAAATATTTTCATCTTTTCTCAAGCACTCTTCCGATGTCGAATTGCATATATATAAAGTTTGTTCCTTTAAATTATCCATTTTATCGTATAGGAAGAACACGTACCTACTATCAAAATTATATGATGCAATGTCAGAATGCATAGAGGAAGCCCTTGATTCAGATCTAGAAGAACCATCATACTCAATTGCCAACTGTTGAGGAGAAATTCTATCAAGAATGTCTTGAGGAATGGAAAAGTGAGCAGTGGTTTCTTCCATTTCGTTTCTTGTCTCTGAGTCCCAATGATCTCTATCTACATGTCCCTGTAACTCTTTCAGAGTTGTGGCAGCATGAACTACATCATTTGTGTCAAAATCAGGATACTGTACTCGTAATTCGCCATGGTGCTTAGGACCTTATACTGGCGATTCCTTGTTCTGTTGAGGAGGGTGTAATGGTAATTCCCCATGGTGCTTAGGAGATTGTACTAATTCCTCGTTCTGCTAGGGAGACTATACTGACACTTCCTCATTATGTTCCATGTGATTATGTTTCCTAACGTATGTTTTATGAACAACTGGTTTTGGCAAAGGTATATTTTCATGCTGATTGATATCAGCAATCTTTGGTTCAATAGCATGGGATCGACACAAATCAGAAATTTTTTCAAGTCTGCCCGGTAAACTAAATTTAACCTTATTTAATTGGCTCTCTTACAGGGCAGAGTGGAATTTATTAGCCAATAGATAAGGAATATCTACAGGGATATGTTCCAGCCAGTTTATCACTACCCACACACATTCACTAGAAATGTCATCCCTGTGATGATTCAGAATTGTCCTAAGGACAATTTGAATCAATGTTTTGTATATTTCGGGAGGGACATCTTGCATTTTTAAACCATTCCTTGGAACATCTACTTCTCGCCCACAAATTTTACTAGCCATATGGTTCCTCTCCCGTTTGGGGGTTTTCCTTGAGCTTAAAATCGCCCCCCCTCTACGTGGAATATTTTTAGCTTGGGAAACCAAATCAGGGTCGAGGTATACCCGCTTCCCAAAAATTATGAGTTCCATATTCCTAGCATCATATTGTGTTATTGCCTCATCTATCTCCTCATCAACATAACTAAACATGCCAAACAAAAAGTCAAAAACCTCTACTTTCCTCAAGATAGTTTCCATACCTGGTGGCCACATCTTTGCATCTCTCCATGCATCGGAACACTCCTGGAATTTTTTTACTGTTACCCTATCATCTATGGACGATTGTGTTTCAACTGGGGTTGCATAGGAGGATGCCCGCGTTTCAACTGCTCTCATGGTAGAGGACTCCCCTGTTTGAAGTTCGGCCATGGTTATCTAGGTTCGAAGAGGAGGTGAGGTGAGGTGATGTATTTTAGGCTCACGAATTATGCCCGTGGACTAAATTTTAGGCTCACGAATTAGGCCCGCGAATTGAATTTCCAGCTCACAAATTATGCCCACAGACTGAATTTCCAACTCCCAAATTATGGCTGCGGACTAAATTTCCAGCTCACAAATTATTCCTGTGGATTGAATTTCCAGCTCACAAATTATGCCCACAGAGAGTTTCAGCAACAAATTAACGCTTATGGATAGGGGATTATATATTCACTACCTAGATTATAGACTTGTACTCCTTTTTGTTATCATGGATATTCAATTGCAATAATGTTATATGAGATGCATGTTTAAAAAAATTGAGTTCATTAGAACAATCAATATTCAATATGAGCCATTTCTTAAAATCTCCATGTAGAGAAGACACATTGAAAGGGCATAGCTCCAAGGAAGAAGATAAATTTTATATCGATTGAGATAAGTTGCTTAGTAAAAAAATGTGGAGATCATGTTTCTCTAGGTTAAGATGATTTTTGAGAAACACATGTTGAGGAGTAAGACTAAACATCAAAGAGGGAATTCTTTGAAAGTAGTGAGCATGGAATTTTCAAAATGAAAATGTTGGCCACACACAAAACTTTGGAGTATGAAAGTTTGATAAATATTACGATGATTTAGAGAAGTTATTTGTAAATTTATTGTTGAGATAAAGCTTTTGCAACTCACTCGATGCAATGAGTGCTAAGTGGACTACTCAATATCATAATAAGTTTGTCATCCTGAATAATACTGATGGGATATTGGTCATGCTTTAATGACATACTCTATGAAAATAATTCAAAAATGTTATATCAACTTTATAAGGTTCAAATTCTTAAAGAGAGATACTCACATGGTTTTGTGGTAATGCCTTGATTATAATTTATATGTAATTGTAGTAGACACTTGGACACCTATTGGAAGTAGTGCACATTCAAGACTAGACTAGGAAAATGGCGGGCATTTTACAAAGGTCACTTAGGCACTTGTAGCAGTAATTTTATCCTTAGACAATTTGTGCAATTTCTAAGGTGGATTTTTTTATTTCACCAACATCCTAGACCAATGCCACTAGATGATGTAGTGCACCTCACTGAGCACACCTAAGCTGATTTCACTCTCGGAATCATCTTCATTTTCGCTAGGTGGGTATTTTACTGAACTTGGTGCAAAACTGCCTAAAACCCTGTTTTGGCAGGCATATAACTTCCTCCTGAGACACTCTCAAGACAAAATGATACTATGGTCAGGTAGAAAAATCAATAAGCTACAGCCTGACCATATGGGGTGGAAAGTTTCCTTAACCCATGAATTATGGAGGGCAATTTTCTAAGGCCACTTAGGTAGTTTTACTCCATCCGGTGCAAAACAGCCTGAAACCTTGTTTTGGAAGACTTGTAACTTCCTCCTCGGACACTCTCAAGACAAATTGAGACCATGTTCAGGTAGACACATCAACAAGCTTCAGAATGGTGCTTCTAGATATTTTTTATCATTCTCCTTCGATGTACGGAGGGCATTTCCCCAAGGCAACTTGGACCAATTTTCCAACACTTAAACATTTTTCAGAATTTCTCCAAAGTTTATTCTGAACCCCTGTTTTGGCATACCTGTAACTTTGTCATAAAGCACTCTTTTGAAGAAATGAGACCATGGTTAGATATCCCATTCAACAAGATACAACCTAGCAGGAAGGAGTGAGCATTTTCCTTAACCCATGAATTATGGAGGACATTTTACTGATTAGGCCACTTAGGTAGTTTTACTCCATCCGATGTAAAACAGCCTGAAACCCTATTTCGACACACTTATAACTTCCTCCTCGGACACTCTCAAGACAAACAAAGGCCATTTTCAGGTAGACACATCAACAAGCTTCAGAATGGTGCTTCCAAATATTTTTTATCATTCTCCCTTGATGTACGGCGGGCATTTCCCCAAGGCAACTTGGCCCAATTTTCCAACACTAAGCCATTTTTCTGAATTTCTTCAAAGTTTATTATGAACCCCTGTTTTGGCATACCTGTAACTTTGTCATAAAGCACTCTTTTGAAGAAATGAGATAATGGTTAGATAGCCCTTTCAACAAGCTACAACCTGGCAGGAAGGAGCGGGCATTTTCCTTAACCCATGAATTATGGAGGGCATTTTACTGATCAGGTCACTTAGGCAGTTTTACTCCATCTGGTGTAAAACAACCTGAAACCCTATTTCGGAAGACTTATAACTTCCTCCTCGGACACTCTCAAGACAAACAGAGACCATGTTTAGGTAGAACCATCAACAAGCTTCAGAATGGTGCTTCCATATATTTTTTATCATTCTCCTGTGATGTACAGCGGGCATTTCCCCAAGGCAACTTGCACCAATTTTCCAACACTTAGCCATTTTTTAGAATTTCTCCAAAGTTTATTCTCAACCCCTCTTTTGGCATACCTATAACTTTATCATAAAGCACTCTTTTGAAGAAATGAGACCATGGTTAGATAGACCTTTCAACAAGATACAACCTGGAAGGAAGGAGCAAGCATTTTCCTTAACCCATGAATTATGGAGGGCATTTTATTGATCATGCCACTTAGGCAGTTTTACTCCGTTTGGTGTAAAACAGCCTGAAATCCTGTTTCGGCAGACTTATAACTTCCTCCTCTGACGCTCTCAAGACAAACGGAGACCATGTTCAGGTAGACACATCAACAAGCTTATGAATGGTGCTTCTGGATATTTTTTATCATTCTCCTGTGATGTGTGGCGGGCATTTCCCCAAGGAAACTTGCACCAATTTTCCAACACTTAGCCATTTTTCAGAATTTCTCCAAAGTTTATTCTGAACCCCTCTTTTGACATACCTGTAACTTTATAATAAAGCACTCTTTTGAAGAAATGAGACCATGGTTAAATAGAGATTTCAGCAAGATACATCCTGGCAGGAAGGAGTGGGTATTTTCCTTAACCCATGAATTACGGAGGGAATTTTACGGAGGCCACTTAGGCAAATTTACTCCATCCGGTGCAAAACAACCTGAAACCCTGTTTTGGAAGACTTATAACTTCCTCCTCTAACACTCCCAAGACAAACTGAGACCATGTTTAGGTAGACACATCAACAAGCTTCAGAATGGTGCTTCCATATTTTTTTTATCATTCTCCTGTGATGTACAGTGGACATTTCCCCAAGGCAACTTGGACCAATTTTCCAACACTTAGCCATTTTTCAGAATTTCTCCAAAGTTTATTCTGAACCCCTATTTTGGCATACCTATAACTTTGTCATAAAACACTCTTTTGAAGAAATGAGACCATGGTTAGATAGCCCTTTCAACAAGTTATAGCCTGGCAGGAAGGAGCGGGCATTTTCCTTAGCCCATGAATTATGGAGGGCATTTTACTGATCAGGCCACTTAGGCAATTTTACTCCATCCGGTGTAAAACAGCCTGAAACCCTATTTCACCAGACTTATAACTTCCTCCTCGGACACTCTCAAGACAAATGGAGACCATGTTCAGGTAGACACATCAAAAAGCTTCAGCCTGGTTCTTCCTAATTAAAATTCAATCTAACTGTGTCTTCGTGCAGGTTACTATCTTTGTGTTTTTGTAGGGTTTTACTGAATTTGGTGATCATGTGGACATGGCACATGTAACCCTTTTGGTAGTTATGGTGAAGTTTTAATAGCCTTTGCTTATATTCTTCGTGTGATCCTCCAAATTGGCATTATGCCTCAAACTTTGATAAGAACAACAACCCTATGATGAAGCATTTCAACCATATAATTAGCAATTAAGATTCAATATTGCGTCAAGCTAAATATAGAAGTTCTTCCTTGTTTAATGGACTAACTTGTGGCAGTAGCTCCATCACCAGAATTGGCAGTATGCCCAAATTTTTTGAGAAAAGAGCTAACACAATATCAATATTGCCAACTAAAACAACTAACACTTAAGCCCTCGATCACTCATATGACCATTGAGTCAATTGATATATAAAAAATATTTATCCAATGACCGTTGAAGCCCTTGATCACTCCATATGACCATTGTGTCAACATAATCCAATGGCTGAGATCAACTCCTTGACAAATCGATGGATGTTGTCACTTCTTCCGAAAGGTAGGGAGCCTGATTTGTCCTCCCGGGCTCCAGGTTGATGACTTCTCGAGTATTCCAAGCACCTAGAGCCCCCACCATACCCTTGCACTACGCGTCGAATAAGCATAGTGAGGATGGTGTATATAAACTCATATTACCTCAAATATGCTGTCAATGTGGGATAAATCCCAAAGACGAATTAATCGCCACCATCGATCACTTGATCAGACGGTTGCTGAGTCTTTGCCTGCAATTTTTAATCTTTGTCCACTGAGATTTGAATCATGCATTGAATTCTTTTGTTGGGATTTAATCAGAGCTCTTGCCATTCCTTTTGTTACAAAAATTGACTTAGATCCTGGTTTCTTTGATCACCTAGGCTCTAGTTAATCTTTTCTCACCTTGAATCACCTCCATTTTTACTCTTTCGGCCATAACCATTGAAATTATCAGCCACAGAGCATAATCTGGACTTGATGTGCTCAACGCAGGGGTCTTCGTCTGATGCAGACAGATTAAGCTCTCCCAATTTGTCAATCGCAACTTTCTTTGCAGCCTTGTATTTCTTAGCAAAGGTCCTCCCTTTCTCCAGAACGGATTGAGCCTCTTGGCGTGTTCTTATGGGCAATTTCTTCAAGCGCTCGAGATTGTATTCCATAACCTTGATTGAAACCTCCATCTCTTTTTGTTTGAAGTCCCTCCTCTTATGAGTGGCATTCTGATTGGAAGTAGTAACGATGGTTGTGATGTTCTTCTGCTATCACTGGACACCTCTCAAACCTATTATTACTTCATGTCCACTTCTGCATTCTCTTTGGGCTGAAATTTTCCCAACCAGAGAATCTCTGTGTAAAGAGTGCTTAACTACATACTATTGTTGCATCATATCATCAATGTCAGGAGATCAAACAATTAACACCCTCTACTTTGTCATCATAATATTTTCCATCAATGCCAACTTGTATATCTTCTATACGATGATGATGATGATGGTGATGATGACGACAATGACCATCGTCATCTTCATCATCATCATCATCATCCTTATCGTCATGATCATCATCAACTACGTCATCATCAACTTCATCATCCTCATCATCATCATCTTCATCGTCATCATCAACATAAACATGATCATCATCATCATCATCATCATCATCATCTTCTTTATCATCATCGTCATCATCATCATCATCATCATCATGGAGGTGATGATGACAATGGTGACGACAATGACGATGATTCTTCCTTATCATCATCATTGTCTCCATTATCATCGTGATGAAGATGATGATGACGATGATGACGACAATGGCGATGATGAAGATGATGAAGATGATGATGATGATGGAGATGAAGAAGATGAAGATGACGATGACAAAGATGATGATGATGAGGATGATGACGGAGAAGAAGATGATGATAGCGATGAGGATGATGATGACAACGAAGAAGAAGATGATGATAATGATGATGATGATGATGAATATGATGATGATGATGATGATGATGGTGATGGTGATAAGGATGATGGTGATGATGGATAAAATGATGATGATCATCATCATCTTCCTTATCGTCATGATCATCATCAACTACGTCATCATCAACTTCATCATCCTCACCATCATCATCTTCATCATCGTCATCATCATCAACATCATCGTCATCATCACCATCATTGTCATCATCATCATCATCATCTTCCTTATCATCATCATCGTCATCATCATCATCATCATCATGACGATGATGACGACAACGACGACGATGAAGACGATGATGATGATGGAGATGAAGAAGATCATGATGATGATGATGATGAAGATGATGATGATGATCACGATGATGAAGAAGAAGATGATGATAACAATGAGGATGATGATGATGATGACGATGATGATGAAGACGATGAGGATGATGGCATGAAGAAGAAGATGATGATGATGATGAAAATGATGATGATGATGATGATGATGACGAAAATGATGATGATGACAAAGAAGTAACAGAGGTAATTTCTCACTGTGTTTAGTTTCACACTAGATCTGGACGAAGGTCGAGCTGGGTTGATCGATTCTTTGATCAATCAACAAAAATCGTAGAGTTGCAGTCGACTCAATCAATAGAGTTTGAATGGCTCAGATCAAAGCGAACAGGGATATCGACAATGGGGAAAGGATACGCAAAGTGAACATGCGCGGGAGTTAGAATTTCCGCAAGCATCATCATCATCGTCCACTCCCAAACTCCCAGTGACTAGAGTTATGTGCCTGTGCACCAGTATTCTACCCTGCTGGTTCTTTGTTGCGCATCTCGATGTCTGCTCCAACTCTTGAGACACTCTTCCTATGTTCGTCGAATCCTCCAGATCCTGCTGACCTGCAATTGTTAGTGACCTCTGTCATGCTGCACAATCAATGACAAAGGGGGATATTGATGAACAAGGTTGTCATTGATGACTAATCATTAATAATGAAGGTAAGATAAAGGATGATGATATGATAAGAAGTGACAATTATTGATGACATGGATTGATATGGGCATTGGAACACCAAATGGGTCAAATGACCGATTCTATGGTCATTTGTGGTTTGATGGGGCCATGGAACCCTTGGTGATGATCCATGCTACCAATTGACGATGGGATTGAAGTCCATGGAAAACATCTAGATTCATCTTGATTGAAAGTCATATGATAACCTTGAAAGAGTCCTAGAAACTCTTACATATGGTGCCTTTGGGTCAATGTGCCATTGTGTCCATCAAGCTAAAGGAAGGGTCAACGAAAAATCTAACCACAACAGAGCTAACCACAAGTCAACACACAAACATGGCTAACCACAAACATAACAGAACAAGTGGGATAACAACAAAGTCAACATAACATAACAAGTGGGGTAACAATAAACATAACATAACTAGTGGGCTAACCACAAAGTCAGCATAACATAACAAGTGGGCTAACCACAAATTCAACATAACATAACAACACTCTCTCTCAAAGATATGTGGTCCACATATGTGCCATGCAACAATTGAAAGTTTATCATCACTGTATTGGAAGGGTTTAACTTAGAAGATGTGATCCTCTCATCCTCATTTCAAAGTTTGATGCAGGAGCATCGAGGCCTAGGAAGATCATTCGAAGTTGATCGACAGGAGGAGTTGACCAGGGGAGTGCGGACGACCACTGGTGCTCAGGAAGATTGGCTGTCAAAGTCAATAAGTCATGCAGGAGTAGTCGATATGCGATTGATAGAAGAAGAAGAAGGTCGAGAGTTGACATGTCAAGGTCAATAGAGAACATGTTGCAGCGGAAGGCCTCGTAGGTCGACTTGTTGTCGGACCGCGACACCAACAGTTTTTGAGGCGAAAGCCAAGCGAGGAGGAAGGGGCAGACTGGTGAAGCCTTAGAAGAAAAGTTAAGTTGAAGGATAAGTTGAAGGCTGAAAAAAGACAGTATGGTCAAGACGTAGGGCTAACTACTATAGCAGTGTTAGAGAAGTGCAGAAGTCAAGGCAATTAATTGGTAGCCATTCGGGGTTGCTAAGGAAGTTATGAGTAGTTATTGATGGTGGTTGGGATCATGACAGATGTCACCTTTGGCAGATATTGTGCAGCACGACAGAGGTCACTGACAATTGCAGGTCTGTAGGATCTGGAGGATTCGATAGACATAGGAAGAGTGTCTCGGGGGTTGGAGTAGACCTCGGGATGCGCAATAGAGAACCAACAAGGTAGAGGACCAGTGCATATGCACATAGCAGTAGTCACTGGGAGTTCGGGAGTGGACGATGATGATGATATTGATGATGATGATGATGATGATGAATATGACGAAGATGAATATGACGATGGAGATGAAGAAGATGTTGATGACAAAGATGATGATGATGATGATGATGAAGAAGAAGATGATGATAATGATGATGATGATGACGAATATGATGATGATGATGTCGAATATGATGATGATGATGATGATGATGATGTTGAATATGATGATGATGATGATGATGATGGCGATGATGATGATGATGATTAAAACGATCATCGTCATCTTCATCATCATGATGATCATCTTCTTCCTTATCGTCATCATCATCATCATCAATTTTATCATCATCATCAGCAGCATGATGATGATGATGAATATGAAGATGATGGAGCTGATGATGATGAATATGTTTATAATGATGATGGTGGTGGTGACGACGATGACAATGATGATGGTGATGATGATGATGAGGATGAGTGATGCGGGTGGGAATGATAGAATCCAATCCAACCCTCTTCCCCCATGAAGTATTGTGATTCTCTAACATCAAACCACTAAACTTAGCTAAAAGTCAGCCAAGTTCGGCTTTGATATCTCCCATTGATCTATGATCGATGAGAAACACCTCACGTCGACTTGCTGAAATGTTAACTCCCGTGTACGTTGATCACTTTGCAGATCCTTTCCCCGTCGTTGATCTCCCCGTTCGCTTTTATTTGAGACGTTCAAACTCTAGTGATTGAGTCAACTGAAACTCTATGATTTTTGTTGATTGATCAGAGAATCGATCAACCCAGCTCGACCTTCATCCAGATCTATGATGATGATGATGATGATGATGATGATGGTTGTAAAATCTCAAGCACAGTTGAATCTAGCTACTGTGGATTCCTCACTGGTGAAAGATTGCACAACATTTGCAAGAATTAGCATAAAAAATTTAAATGAATGAAGAACAATACTCATGAATTGGTGAATAATGTCAATATTATTAACTGTCCAACCTTAACAAGGTTAAGAACACCCATATATACAAATCTGGAAGAATTCGAATCCATCTGGAGTGTTCACACTGATCTAGCTTAGAAAAAGCTCAAACCCCCCTAGGTTGACCAAAATATCCCAAACCATCCCAAACTGGTTCGAATCTGCAATGTGAATGCTGGGAATGACTGGACAGGCCCATGTGACCTCACACATGTGAAGAAACTGGTTGGTTAGAGGTTTGGAGTCTAAAATTGGTCAAAAATATGACAAAACAAGGCAAGATTGTCCACAAACTGAGCAAATGCGCCCTAGGTAGAAGAGAAGCATGCTGAGTGCATTAAATGACCTGAGGAGGGCGCTCTAGGCATGCTGAGTGCATTAATTGCCCTGGGGAGCGCTCCACAAAGCTGGTTTGACTCAGCACTTGTTCACATTGCTAACCAGTTCATGATAATTTGACCATTTACCAACTAATCAACTTAGGGATGTAATCATTAATCACTTGGGCTAATTAATCATCATTAATAAATGATTAATGTACATAGGTGGAAAAATGTTCTAACACCCCCCCTTAAGCTAGACTTAGTGAAATATCAAAAATTAAGGCCTTGGCAACTAGGCTCAAGTCACCTTTTACATCATAAAATTTATTTGTCCATGTAAAATGAGGAAAGAGGCAAAACCACATGGGAAAAATCCTCCCTCAAGAATGGACATGATACAGAGATGATCAAAAGGTCTTCAACAGGTTTTGTTCTTCACTTGAATGAGTTGAATGAACAACTTCTTGCTGAAATACTTGGTGAAGATGTTGTGGATGTCATGATCATGCACCAATTCTTCAATGTTTTGTAGGGAAAAAAAAACATGTTGGAAGGCTCCTTGAATCTCATCATTTGATGATGGGGGAGCATTATAAGAATGCTTCTTGCTGCATACATACTCTGATATGAATACATGATCAATAATGGAAAAGATATCTCTGCAAAATCCTTCCCAAAGAACATCAAAAATCTTAACAAAATCTGCATTTTGAGGAGCTTCCACATGGCAAATCAAACCATGAATCTTCCTTCTGAACTGATGTAGCACCTTCCCAAATCTGTAATAGAGATCATGTGGCTCTGATATATCAGAATAGGAGCCATATGGAGCAACAAAAACTAGAGGTATAATGTCTCCATGATCGAATGGTTTTACAGTAAGAGAAGTGTGTGTAACTGGATCACACTGACAGTTGAGCAAACTTGAAGGGTCTGGAGACTTGAGTTTTGAACCATAGGTGGTAAGATCAGGTCCAGACATGTGGAACAGCAGTCCCATGATAGCCAATGACATGGCTGTCCAACCAAGGAATGATATGCAAGACATAAAACCAAGATAGATCAGTGACACAGTTTTGGAAACAATAAAATTGTGAGATTTTCCAACTGTAGAACTTGGGGTTTGTGTGGTCTTTTGGGCATCCAATGGTTGGGGAAATGGTTTGATGGCTTTCATAACCTGTATATCAGCCTGCATATTATCTTCCATATCAGAATATGAAAGATCTGATTGAAGTGGGAAAGAGCTTTCAGAAGGCATGTCAAAAACTAGTGAAAAATTACTAGTATTGGGAGAAAGCTTCGGTGAACTGGATGGAGATTCTTTCAGGGAAGAGACTGAATTTTCTGAATCTGATATATCAGAATGTAAACCAGAAACAGAGATATCAGAAAAATATTTGGCTCTTTCACCCAAATCATAGAGCTTTTTACCTTTGCATGTGGCATAGAGGCAATGATCTTGTTCCAAAGAGAGCTTGGCTTCTTCTCTTCTTGCAAAATCTGGAACATCAATGTTATGTTCTTCAAGTAGCTTGGTTAGAATGTCTATCTTCTTTCTGAAACATGATTTTTCATTGTGAGAACCTCTGCAATAACCACATTTGGGCTTCTCTTTCTTGCTCTTCATCTTCTTGACTTTTGAATCTTCATCACTTGAACTTTAGCTTTCATCACTTGAATGCTTCTTCTCCTTCATCTTCTTCTCTTGAGGTTTCGGCCCCTTTGGTTTTTGCTTGCCTCCTCCATATTTCGAATCTCCAGCTGCAAGAACTTGGTCTTTTTGCTTGATGGAGCCCATCAAGACCAGCTTGTCTTTCTCTTGAGTTAGCATCTCCATGAAGTCAGCCAAAGATGGCATCTTCCAACCTCTAACTGTGAGCCTTGTGGAGTTGAAGGAAGACACAAAAACTGAGTATTCAGAACCCAATTTGGAGAGAATGGACAACACCAACTGTTCTTCTTTCTTCTCTATGCCACATTGTCTGATCTGCAAGACCAAGTTCTTGAACTTGGTGAAGAAGTCCTGGATGGAATCGAAATTCCCTGGGCTCAGTGAGACAAGCTCATTTTCGAGCTGGTGGCCTCTCATCTCATCAGTCTTTCCAAACAGTGTCTCAAGCTTGAGCCACACTTCATTTGGAGTTGCTAGACTTTCTACATGAAACAGGAGGTCTCTCGAAATGCTGAGACAAAGGAGGCCAAATGCCTCATCCATTCTGTTAAAAAAATTGGATTTCTCCACAGCTGAGTTTGGCTCAACCTCAGTGCCCATCGTGATTCTGTAGAGACCCTTGGATCTCAGCAAAATCACCATTTCTGCCTTCCAATCGAAATAGTTGAAGGGTGTGAGCACGTTTGGGTGAGATGGCTCCATTCTCCTCTGCTGCAATTCGCACTTGCTGACAATGCTGAACTCCAATACCTGCAAACAACTCTCAAATCACTCTGGAGGGATATACACTCACAGATTCGAACCCTGTATGGATAGTGGGTGCATTCGGGAGAGCATCACACCTGAGAGGAGCCACTAGATTTCTCCAGTAAGCTCAAGGCAATGGCCTCAGGAATTATGTGGTTTCTCCACTGTTTCTGGTAATCCACTACAACAGTCTGCTGGTTCGAATTCTAGCTCCAAGAGCTCTGATACCATGTAAAATCTCAAGCACAGTTGAATCTAGCTACTGTGGATTCCTCACTGGTGAAAGATTGCACAACATTTGCAAGAATTAGCATAAAAAATTTAAATGAATGAAGAACAATACTCATGAATTGGTGAATAATGTCAATATTATTAACTGTCCAACCTTAACAAGGTTAAGAACACCCATATATACAAATCTGGAAGAATTCGAATCCATCTGGAGTGTTCACACTGATCTAGCTTAGAAAAAGCTCAAACCCCCCTAGGTTGACCAAAATATCCCAAACCATCCCAAACTGGTTCGAATCTGCAATGTGAATGCTGGGAATGACTGGACAGGCCCATGTGACCTCACACATGTGAAGAAACTGGTTGGTTAGAGGTTTGGAGTCTAAAATTGGTCAAAAATATGACAAAACAAGGCAAGATTGTCCACAAACTGAGCAAATGCGCCCTAGGTAGAAGAGAAGCATGCTGAGTGCATTAAATGACCTGAGGAGGGCGCTCTAGGCATGCTGAGTGCATTAATTGCCCTGGGGAGCGCTCCACAAAGCTGGTTTGACTCAGCACTTGTTCACATTGCTAACCAGTTCATGATAATTTGACCATTTACCAACTAATCAACTTAGGGATGTAATCATTAATCACTTGGGCTAATTAATCATCATTAATAAATGATTAATGTACATAGGTGGAAAAATGTTCTAACAATGGTGGTGGTGGTGATCATGAAGATGATAATCATGATGAAGATGATGATCATGATGAAGATGATGATAATGATGACGATGATGATGATGATGACGATGGAGATGTTGATTAGGAAGAGGGCGTGGTAATGATCATGATGATTAAGCTAGATGATGATGATGATGATGGTGGAGGCGATCATGAAGATGATGATCATGATGAAGATGATGATGATGGCGATGATGAAGATGACGATGATGACAATGATGAAGATGTTGATTAGGAAGAGGGAGACGACATAATGAAAAATCACCCTGCAACAAGGGAAAGCTATTAGATACCTAAGTATCCTTGTGGGTGTCATTGTCTCATTAGTTCAACAAAGATTATTAAGTAAGATTGAAACTAAATTAAAAAAGGAATCATGTGGAGATATATCTCTAGAAAGTAAACTTAGCATCTTGGATAGGACCTATCAACTAACCATTTTTTTCCTTTTACCTTTATCATCATAATAAAAAAATGGAAATGGCTTTAAGAAGGTTCTTATGGAGATGAAAATGAGGAAAAAATATCGATGTTCAATTGTTTGGAAAATTCATGCTTCCTTAGAGACAATGTTGCTTGGGAAATATGTACTCTTTATGAAGACAAAGGAGACCTATATATGTTTCATTGGTATACATTTTGGAGGAAAATCTTGGCATTGGATTGGATTGTAAGAGCCACATATGGATGGTGATGATGATGATGAGGATGAGGATGAGGATGATGAGGATGATGACCATGATGGTGATGATGATGATGAGGACGACGATGATGATGATGATGAAGATGATGATTGATGATGGTGGTGATGATGAACATGATGATCATGATGAAAATGATGATGATGGTGATGATGTCGAAGATGATGATGATCACGATGATCAAGATGTTGAATATAGGTCGAAGAGGGAGATGACGATGATGATAATGATGATGGTGATGCTGATGAAGATGAAGATGATGATGATGATGATGATAAATGATGGTGGTGGTGATGACGACAATGACGATGATGATGAGGAGGATGAGGATGAGGATGAGGACGATGATGATGAGGACGACGATGATGAGGACGATGATGAAGAGGATGATGATGATGATGATGATGATGATGTTAATGTATATGTAACTTCAGAATGTATTTCACCTATGTATTTCAGCTATGTATATTGTACTCCTATAGAGATGTGTTATTCCTCTATAAGGAAGTGTCGTCATTTGTATTGACAAGTGTCGCAAGTGTCGTAACTTGCCGATGGGTTATTAGAACACCATGTGTGGGGTCGGCCCTGATTAAGTTAACCATGGGTTATTAGACTAAGCTAGACAAGTCGGCTGCATTAGTTTATTGGGCAGGACAGGACAAGTATAAATAGAGATCGAGAGATCTCTATTTGGACATCTCATTACTCACTTCTACATCACTCAGAAAGTGGCGCACATGTGAGGAGGAGGATCATATACTAGGAGAAGACTATCTCTTGTACTTGGGTTGTACTTTGGTTGTATTATTTCTCTATCTATCTCTGAGGAAATTGTGGGGTTTTTCACCTTAGGGTTTTCCCCATGGAAACTCTGTGTGTCTATTGTCTCTTATGTTTGCCTCTTGTTGTGATTGACATGATTGACATGCTTGATATGATTGATATGCTGTACATGTTATTCTCTCAGTAAATATCCTAGAGTATATTGAATTAATGCTCAAAAATTAACATGGTATCAAAGCTTCCTTGAGAAGAAGACATCGTGCAGTGGCAGAAACTAGGGTTTCTTGTTTATTGGGTTTCTCTCCGCAAATTTTGGAAAAGCAGTAAGGTAGATTGACTCTACTCATCAAGGAGAATCTATCTGTCCAATTAGAATTCAATTCTCAGCACTTTTAGTTTGGCCCTAAATTTAGGGTTTCCACAAAAATAGGAATTTCTAAAATCTAAAGACATAGCTAGAAGATCCTTGGAAAAATCAAAGTTTAGAGCTTTGGATCGAGATTTTTGGTTGAGTAAGGCTCCAAGAAACTCAAACCCTAATTCAGGGTCCTCCCTAGTGAATCCGGGAAGACTAAAAGGCATTTCTGAAAAGTGAAACTTTGCAGATCTCAAATTCTGAATATACCAGGTTGATCAGCTCATCAAGGTGCATCTTTCTGTCCTTTCAGAAGTTTGAAATTCAAAGTTTGAATTTTTAGGGTTTCTCTAACAAACCTTAATCCGGGACCAAATCCAGTCTTTAGCAAATCAAGTGGTAAGACCTACAACTTTTCTATTTCCATTTGAAGTACTCTTTAAAGATGTCTCACCACACCAAGCTTGAGGATAAGCTTGAAGGAGCTGATAACTTCCGAGCATGGAAGTATAGGATTGGGTTAATCCTGGAAGAAAATGAGTTGGACACTTATATAAGTGAAGAGGTCCCTGTCCTAGAGGGAGAAGAGGCTAAGGCTCTTCACATGAAGAACTTGATCAAGGAAAAGAGGATTATTGTTGATTCTATCAAGAATCATCTCATCCCACATGTGTCATCTTTGAAGACACCCAAGGAGATGTTTGATTCCCTAACCAAGCTATTTGAAGGGAAGAACATAAATTGGAAGATGACCCTGCGGAACCAATTGAAAGGGGTAAACCTTCAGAATGGAGAGACCATTCAATCCTATTTCTCTAAGGTCTCTCAGATTAAGGAACAACTCGAAGCTATGGATGAAATTGTGGATAATGGTGAAGTTGTCATGACCACACTAAATGGCCTACCTAGGTCATGGGATTCCTTTATTCAAGGAATCTGTGCAAGAAAGAAACTGGTCTCCTTCGGTAGACTGTGGGAGGAATGTTCACAAGAAGAGTCTAGGCTTGTAGCCTGAGAAGAGAAGATGGGAAATGAAGATCAAGCTCTCACAACACACACCAAGAAAGGAAAGTCTAGGAGGGAGCATTCTCATGCCAAGAAATCTTCACACTACCATCAACATAAAGATAAGAAAGATCTTAGATGCTTCACATGCAATGAGAAGGGACACTTTGCTGCAGATTGTCCCAAGAACAAAAGAGGCAACAACAACAACGACTTCAGCAAGAAGAAGAAGAATAACAAAAGAAGATATCATGCTCATGCTACTAAGGATGATGAACCTCCCAAGAAGAAGGCTAGATCAGAAAGTGATGACTCATCAAGCGAAGAGGAATATGTTCTAATCTTTTCTCTCATAGGTACTATCTCTCATGGTTGTAATGATTGGCTTATTAACAGTGGGGCTTCTAAACACATGACTGGGTTTAAAGAATCTTTTGTAAATCTATCTGAACATGAATCACCCCATAAGGTGAAACTTGGGGATGATTATCAATATCCTATCAAAGGAAGTGGGGAAGCCTCCTACAACCTAGACTCTGGAAAGTCTTTGAAGATGAAAGATGTGTTATTTGTACCTGGGCTCAAGAAGAACCTACTCTCCATCTCTGCATTAGATGCAAAAGGCATGAGAGTTGCATTTGTAGATGGCCAAGTCCTAATGTGGCCAAAAGGTAAAACTATTAATGATGCAATGGTGATTGGAGAGCAAGAGGGAGGATTGTACAAATTGAAGGGACAACCTGAACATGCCATGGTACATGAATCCATGGAGCCAAGTGAACTTTGGCATAGGAGGCCTGCACATGTGCACTATAGAGCACTACCAATAGAAAGTAAAGCTGTAGAAGGTCTTCCTGAAATCAAGTCAAAGCATGAAGGTGTTTGCAAAGGATGTGCAAAAGGAAAGAACATTAAGAAGGAATTTCTAAGCAGTGAAAGCAAAGCAAAAGGGATCTTGGAAATTATCCACTCCGATGTATTTGGTCCAATGTCATCCAGTTCTCTGAGTGGGTATGTATACTATGTCTCTTTCATTGATGATTTTTCTAGGAAGACTTGGGTTTACTTCTTGAAGAACAAAGATGAAGTGTTTGATAAGTTCAAGGAATTCAAAGCCTTGATGGAAAATCAAACTGATAAGAAGATCAAGACATTCAGATTCGACAATGGTGGAGAATTCACTTCAGGTGATTTCAAGAAACTATGCAGTGATTTAGAGATTAAGAGGGAGTTGACTGCTCCCTACAATCCACAACAAAATGGAGTTGCAGAAAGAAAGAATAGAACAATCATGGAAGCAGCACGGGCAATGTTGCATGACCAAGATTTGCCTATGCATCTATGGGCAGAAGCAACTAGGATAGCTGTATATGTGCAGAACAGAACACCTCACAAGATATTGGACAACAAGACACCAAAAGAAGTCTTCATTGGTAAGAAACCTGAGGTCAGCCATATCAGGATATTTGGTTGTCCAGTATACACACATGTTCCAAAGGAAAAGAGGACAAAGCTAGATCCTTCAGGAAAGAAGGGCATCTTTGTGGGGTACAGTGAAAGCTCGAAAGCTTATAGAATATACTTTCTAGGGTTCAAGAAGATTGATGTCAACAGGGATGTAACATTTGATGAAGACTCAGCTTTCATCAAGTCATGAAAGGTGCCTATTGAAGATCATGAAGAACCAAAGGAAAATAGATTTCAAGACACCACCATGAATGAAGCAATTATAGAAGCAGATTGTGAAGTTGAAGATCCATAAAGACCTGTAGATCAACCCCGTGAGAATAACTCTCACAAAAGGAAACCTGCATGGGCTAGAGAGCTCATTCAAGATGCAGAAAGGTATGGCATTCCAGAAGAAGAACACAGAGCAAGGAAGAGAACTAGATCACACACCAGTTATGTTGCCTTACTCTATGATATTATGAACAAAGAACCTTCCAGTTATGAGGAAGCAATGGAAAAGAAAGAATGGAAGGATGCCATGGTCAAGGAATATCAGTCGATCATGAAGAATGATGTTTGGGATGTAGTCCCAAGACCTGAAGGGAAGTCTGTGGTGACTTCCAAGTGGATCTACAAGATCAAGCATGCTGCAGATGGCAGCATAGAGAAGTACAAAGCAAGATTTGTAGCTCGTGGCTTCTCTCAAAAAGAGGGGATAGACAATGAAGAAAATTTTGCTCCTGTAGCCAGGTACACTTCCATCAGAATAGTACTTGCTTTGGCTACAGTGATGAAATGGAAGATACACCAGATGGATGTCAAGACAGCTTTCTTGAATGGTGTAGTTGAGGAGGAAGTGTATGTGGAGCAGCCACTTGGTTTTGAGACACATGACAAAGAGTCATATATGTGCAGGTTGAAGAAAGCCTTATATGGCTTGAAGCAAGCTCCTAGGACTTGGTATGGTAGGATAGGCAGATTTCTATCCAGTTTAGGATTTACCAAAAGTAAAGCAAATTCCAACCTTTACTACAAGGTTGAGGAAGGCAATCCAATGATACTACTTCTATATGTGGATGATCTGTTTGTTATAGGAGAATATAGTTTGATTGCTAATACCAAGAGGAAGCGTGCTGCTGAGTTCGAGATGAAGGACTTGGGAATGATGCACTATTTTCTAGGCATGTAGGTGTGGTAGAGTGCAGATGGGATCTTCCTTGGACAAGGGAAGTATGCACTAGATATCTTGAAGAGGTTCAGGATGATGGACTGCAAGGCCATGGCCACACCTATGGAATCAAACCGAAAGCTTCTATGTGATGCTTCATTTGATCCGGTTGATGTCACTATGTATCGTCAGATGATTGGGTCCTTGATGTACCTGATGAACACGAGACCAGATATTTGCTTTGCGGTGAACACATTGAGCTAGTTCCTGACAGATTTGAGGAGTGTTCACCTGGTTGCTGTAAAGCATATTCTGAGGTACCTGAAGGGTACAGTTGATTATGGGATCAAGTATGATGCGAATCAAAAGTTTAACCTGCAGGGTTATGTTGATTCAGATTGGGCAGGCAGTGTTGCAGAGAGGAAGAGCACTTCTGGGTGTTGCTTCAATATGGGATCAAGTGTGATCTCTTGGTTTAGCAGGAAGCAATCCTGCGTAGCACTGAGTATAGCCGAAGCAGAGTATGTTGCAGCTTGTTCGGCTAGTTGTGAGGCAGTATGGCTCAGGAAGCTACTGTCTAAGTTATTTGATCTCCCAATGGAGGCTACTGGTATCTTTTGTGACAACCAGAGTTGTGTGAAGCTGTCTGAGAACCCGGTGTTCCATGACAGGTCAAAGCACATTGAGATCAAATATCACTATATCAGGGATATGATGCAGAGAGGAGTAGTGAAGCTCTTGTATGTTGCGACGGATGAGCATATTGCAGATGTGTTGACGAAACCACTAGACAGAGTGAAGTTTGAATACTTTAGAGAGAGGCTTGATGTTCTTCAGATTGACGACACTTCGAGGAAGAAGTGATGGACACATTTGCTGGAGCCATTCCAAGCATGGTGAGAAGAGGATCTTTCCCATGGTGAGAAGAGGATCTTTCCCATGGTTGTGGATGTAAGCACTGGATAATGAGCATCAGGACAATGCTCTAGTTACTGCTCTGTACATGAATCATGTTGGATGCAGGATATGATTAGTTGGATCATGTATATGTATATGCATCATGTTGGATGCTGGATATGATCAGTTGGATCATGTATATGTATATGCATCATGTTGGATTCCGGATATGATTAGTTGGATCATGTATATGTATATGTATTAGATGGATACATTGTATGATCAGGTAGATCATGTATGTTGATATGTATCAGGTGGATACATGGTATGCATCAGGTGGATGCATTGATGATCAGGATGATCATACTATGATGACATGCATCATGTAGATGCTTTGACATGATCAGATGGATCATGTGTGATCAGTCCGAAGACACAGATGCACAGTGCCTTTCTGACATGGTCGTAGATGTGTTCTCCCATGTGCGTTGATGTAAGTGCAGAGCCTTTCCGACATGGTGGTAGATGTGTTCTCTCATGTGCATTGATGTAAGTGCAGAGCCTTTCCGACATGGTGATAGATTTGTTCTCCCATGTGTGTTGATGTAAGTGCAGAGCCTTTCCGACATGGTGGTAGATGTGTTCTCCCATGTGCGTTGATGTAAGTGCAGAGCCTTTCCGACATGGTGGTAGATGTGTTCTCCCATGTGCGTTGATGTAAGTGCAGAGCCTTTCCGACATGGTGGCAGATGTGTTCTCCCATGTGCGTTGATGTGAGTGCTGAGCCTTTCTTGGATGGTTAGAGGAAATTCCTTCCATGCCGATGAGTGTAAGTGTTGTGTTGTGTGCATCTGGACTGTGCTTCGTGGACGATGATCAATATGATTATGAGTATTAGGATGATACTTCGTGGTCATGGAAAGGTTGTGCGGTTACATGTAAAATATCCTGGGAGATCCGATAGGTTGAGCAGTATGCTCATAATCAGTCCTAGGATGCTCTTTCGAGGTTTTGTTGATGCACATAATTAGTCCTGAGGATTCCACAGTATGGCCAATGATGATGAAGACCTGCAGGTGGTGGGCCTACATCCAGTATGAAAAAGGACTAGCTTTGTAGAACTTCCTATGACGAGTAGATTCAGAGATTGATTGAGATAGCAGCAGCAGTGACAACGACGATGATTCACTAATGATGATCCAGAGAAGAAGACTTGTACTAGCAGATCTGTGTCGAGAAATACCTTCCTAGTTAAGAGGGAGTGTTAATGTATATGTAAATTCGGAATGTATTTCACCTATGTATTTCATCTATGTATATTGTACTCCTATAGAGATGTGTTATTCCTCTATAAGGAAGTGTTGTCATTTGTATTGACAAGTGTTGCAAGTGTCGTAACTTATCGATGGGTTATTAGACCACCATGTGTGGGGTCGGCCCTGATTAAGTTAACCATGGGTTATTAGACTAAGCTAGACAAGTCGGCCCCATTAGTTTATTGGGCAGGATAGGACAAGTATAAATAGAGATCGGGAGATCTCTATTTGGACATCTCATTACTCACTTCTACATCACTCAGAAAGTGGCGCACATGTGAGGAGGAGGATCATCTGCTAGGAGAAGACTATCTCTTGTACTTGGGTTGTACTTTGGTTGTATTATTACTCTATCTATCTCTGAGGAAGTTGTGGGTTTTTTCACCTTAGGGTTTTCCCCACGGAAACTCTGTGTGCCTATTGTCTCTTATGTTTGCCTCTTGTTGTGATTGACATGATTGACATGCTTGATATGATTGATATGCTGTACATGTTATTCTCTCAGTAAAGATCCTAGAGTATATTGAATTAATGCTAAAAAATTAACAGATGACTAGGATGAGGATGATGAAGATGATGATCATGATTATCATGATGATGATTAGGATGATGATGATGATGATGATGCTGATGATGATGATGATGAAGATGAATATGATGATGATGGTGATGGTGATGATGATGATGTTGATGAAGATGATGATGATGATGAAGATGTGATGACAATATCTTTACCGTGGTCCTCACTAAAGTCTTATGAGCTTGGACAACATTATAATAGAATGGTTATGAGTGACTATTCACTCCTATAAAGAATGTAGTTTATAGAACTACCAAACTGTCGAGTTAGGATCTTCCTCTTTTAAGACACCGGACTAGGACCATAAGTCTTGATTCTTCATGTGCACAAATCTAAGAACGGGAGGCTTCACAGGGCCCAAAAAGTTGTATTTTTTTTTACTACTTCCTTGGATCATATTGAATTGTCAAATTAGTCCTTGGAATGGGTGTTAGGAGCAATCCTTAATCTTTGACTCAACTAGTTGCTCCCCTTCTCATGTAGACGTCTTCATTTACTGGGCTCCCCCTAAAATTGTGACGATGAAGATGATGATGATGAAGAATATGATGATGATGATGATGAAGAATATGATGATGACGATGAAGATGATTAACTCAAATTAATTTAAAATGCAACAAAATATAAAATATGCAAATAAAAAAACCCAAAATAAACTAAAAAAATAAATAAATATGAAAATAAAAAGACAAAACAAAACACAAAATATAAAATATGCAAATAAAAATACAAAAAAAAATAGAAGGAAAAGACTCCCGCGCACTAGCTCATTAGCAACATCTAGAGAAAAACAACAAAGAACAAGTTCACTCTCACACTCCAGTTCATTAGTAGCATCCAGAGCACTGGTAATTTGATGAGCAGAGCAGTGGTAAATCGAGGAGCAGGGGATACCAGTCCAAATGATACCGACGTTCCCAGGGGAGGAAATCCGGTGGCAGTCCAGAGGATAACAAAAATCTCAATGAATTCTGTAAGCCCATTAACCCTAGCAAGATAGTGATGCAGGCCCTGGGGAAATCCAATGGACCTCTACGCTCTGCACATGAATCCTCTACCCATTTCTTATTGAAATCAGCTTATTCAAGCATCTATTAGGATTTAAACATGAATTCATCCCCAATCAGACTATACTTGTGAAGTCTGTAAATGATTTAGATACATATTCTTTGTGTATTTGTATTGTTAAACAGTACTTGCATAAATTTCATGCATTTAATTAGAAATTCACATACCCAGTAAAGAAATCAAAAATTCATTACAACAATTCATCTAGTCAAACACAACATGTACATATACACCAAAATCACTCTGTTTCTTCATAAAATATCTTACAAAGCTTTGAAATTCAATCACAGGTCGATTCTCATAAACAGATGCTGCATTGTTTGTTCTTTAATGGCGCATACAATATTTAATGGTAGTCTTGCAGCATGGTATGTCTTGGCAGGTGGTAGTATGATTCCTTCTTATTGGTTTCTAATTTTTCAGGTGCTAAGGAATTTGTATATATAAACACTAAGGTTCCCACGCTCTTCATCAATGTACAACACTTCATTCGTGGGTGCTCCATTTCAACTCATAGTTTTCATCTTTTTCAACTTTAACACAAGGACCTCTTGGCCCTTAGGAGTATTAAGGTTGAAAGAGATGAACATTATGTTTTGATGGAGTAGTTGAAAGAGATGAACATTATGTTTTGATGGAGTAGTTGAAAGAGATGAACATTATGTTTTAATGGAGTAGTTGAAAGAGATGAAAATTACATTTTAATGTTACAGCTATGCTATCTTGGTTCACTAATTTTGTTGGTGCAAGTGTGCTTCCATGTTTGGTTTCCCCTTGGTTGGGTATTTTGAAATTAGGATTCCGACAGAACCTAAATGAGGATGAGAGGATCACATCTTCCAAGTTGAACCCTTCCTTTACAGTGATGATAAACTTTCAGTTGTTGCATGGCACATATGCGGACCACATATCTTTGAGAGAGAGTGTTGTTATGTTATGTTGAATTTGTGGTTATCCCACTTGTTATGTTATGCTGACTTTGTGGTTATCCCACTAGTTATGTTATGTTTATGGTTATCCCACTTGTTATGTTATGTTGACTTTGTTGTTATCCCACTTGTTCTGTTATGTTTGTGGTTAGCCATGTTTGTGTGTTGACTTGTGGTAAGCTCTGTTGTGGTTAGATTTTTCATTGACCCTTCATTTAGCTTGATGGACACAATGGCACACTGACCCAAAGGCACCATATGCAAGAGTTTCTAGGACTCTTTCAAGGTTATCATATGACTTTCAATCAAGATGAATCTAGATGTTTTCCATGGAATTTAAGCCCATCGTCAATTAATAGCATGGACCATCACCAAGGGTTCGATGGCCCCATCAAACCACAAATGACCACATAATGGGTCATTTGACCCATTTGGTGTTCCAATGCCCATATCAATCCATGTCATCAATATTTGTCACTTCTTGTCATATCATCATCTTTTATCTTACCTTCGTCATTAATTATTAGTCATCAATGACAACCTTGCTAATCAATCTCCCCCTTTGTCATTGATGGAAACCTTTTCAAGCACTCTCCCTCTTTGACATTAATGACAAAGGGTCAAATACTTGTCCATCAAGGACTTCACAATGCCCCCCCCAAAAAAAATTGGATGCTTCTTGATTTGACTGCTCCCCCTGTCTGATATGCTGCTATACCTGTACTGAAATTGGCTTCCCTTTGCTTCTTGGATTTCCCTGAGAACTTGCTTCTTACTGTCACAGAAGTACATTTTGACTAAGTAATATACTCCCCCTATGTCTGAGCATTTATCAAAAAGATGCTGCTCAATCAGTGTCTACACCCTTTATCAATTAGTACTCTAGTTCTGGCTACTTTTGTCTTTGTCTGAAGCCTTCTTATTGCTTTGACTGTATTGTCCTTACTTAGCATTGTCCTTTATGAGGGTTTCTATAGCAATTTTGGTTCTCACTCCTTCCCGCGTACGTGTCCATACTACTATTTGTTGTGGCTGCGTTTTTTGCTATGTTGACTGTCTTTGACTATTTTGAGGGATACTATGTGTGCTCGTTGATTTTTTGGGCATGATCTTGACTGTGCCGTACCTCTTTGAGTGGCTGGTTCTTCTACCGTACTTGTATGTCTTTTTTATCAACATTTAGGGTCTCTCTCTCTCTCTCTCTCTCTCTCTCTCTCTCTCTCAGGTATGTTTATGCCCTTGAGTAAGGGCCATTTTGTTCCAGTTGTTGACTTTCCTTTGAGAGGTAAGATTTGGACTGAAAGTTAAAATATGAGTACATTAAGGAAGGTTATTCCCATCCTATAATTCATCAGATGTGATTTTGTCATGTTTTTTCTGCAATTTTGCTATGTTGACTGTCTTTGACTACTTGAGGGATACTTTGGCATGCTAGTGGAAAGCCACATGTCGCTTCCACTCTCCAGGGTGACCGTGGAAGGTCACAAACTATGCCTCATCAGGTAAATGTTAAATATAGTAAATAAATATGACTACAATAACAAAATGTTTCGATGTTTTCTATTAACATTCAATTTTCATTGTTACCATTCGCTTTTTTCATGCCTATTGTGAATATTTCCATATGATAACATGCTTATTACATCGTGGCAGGGGTCTGCTCATCGCCATGGAGTAGAACAAGTATCTTCTCCTTCGAAGGTAAAAGTAAATATTATTGAAATATCTTATTTTGTTTATGTTACAATTATTGACTCAACTAAATATAGTAACTAAATATGACTACAATAACTAGAAACTCCCACCCCAGAAGATTTCCATGTGACAACATTCTTATTACATTGTCGCAGGGGTCTGCCCATGGTCGTCATGGAATAGAACGCATGTCCTCTACTTCCGAAGTAAAAATAAATACCGTTGCAATATATATTTTTTTATTATGTTACAATTATTTTCATAATGTTTATTTATTGATTTATTGTGGCAGGGTGGTGCTAGTGGAAAGGCACCTCCTACTTCCATGGTCCAGGGTGACCGTGGAAGGTCACACTATGTGCCCCGTCAAGTAAGTGTTAAATATAATAACTAAATGTTTTCATTATTTCTGTTAACATTCGATTTCCACAGTTGACATTCACTTTTTTCGTGCTTATTATGAATATTTCCACGTGATAACATGTTTATTACACTATTATGCTTATCTCATTTGTGTTTATGTTACAATTATCGACTCAACTTTTATTGATTGATTTATTGTGTCAAGGTGGCGGAAGTGGAAAGCCACAAGCTATGCCTCATCAGCTAAATGTTAAATATAGTAAATAAATATAACTACAATAACAAAATGTTTCGATATTTTCTGTTAACATTCGATTTTCACTGTTACAATTCACTTTTTTCGTGCTTATTGTGAATATTTCCATATGATAACATGCTTATTACACTGTGGTAGGGGTCTGCTCATCGCCATGGAGAAAAACATGTATCTTATCCTTCGGAGGTAAAATTAAATATTATTGCAATGTCTCATTTTTGTTTATGTTACAATTATTGACTCAACTAAATATGACTACAATAACTAGAAACTCCAACCCCAGAAGATTTCCATGTTACAACATGCTTATTACACTGTGGCAGGGGTCTTCCCATGATCGTCACAGAACAGAACGCGTCCTCTACTTCTGAGGTAAAAATAAATATTATTGCAATATCTCATTTCTTATTGTGTTACAATTATTTTCATAATGTTTATTTATTGATTTATTGTCTCAGGGTGGCGCTAGTGGAAAGGCACTTCCTACTTCCATGGTCTAGGGTGACGGTGGAAGGTCACACTAAATGTTTCGATTATTTCTGTTAACATTCGATTTCCACTGTTGACATTCACATTTTTCTGTGCTTATGATGAATTATTGACTGATTTATCATGTCAGGGTGAGGACCATGGAAAGGCACCTACTGCTTCCACAGTCAAGGTTGTCCATGGACAGTCACCCACTAGAAGTAGATCAATACAAGGTGATGGTGGGAAGTCACCAGTGACAACACCGCATTAGGTAAGTGTTAGTTCTTAACAATAACTAAATTTCATTACAATAGCAATGTTTGAATGATGTTAAAATTATTTTGCTTAGTTTTATTATTTGATGAATTTAGTCCAATGCACTTGATCTAGGTGATGAGGAGCTTGAGGATGAAATTTACTATTCCATAGACCCAATGGAAACTATAAATAAGTCCCTGAAAAAGGAAAACATGGAAATGATTTCCTTCACTCGCACAAGGCCCATGACACAGGAGATCAGGGAAAGGATTGAAGAGCTGAAAGAACAAATAAAATATTATGGGGTAAGTGGCATCTTCACATATTTTTTTAAGCCATGACATGATTTCATACCTGATATTATGTTTTCTATTTTTCCAAGTGATCTGATAAAGTAAAGTTTTTCGTTTGTAGGAGTTTTTACGACCTGTGACTAGAGAAACTGCCGAGATAGGTATAGGTAGAAATGATGCTCCAATGCAGCAACAACATCGACAAAGCAATGCACCAATGAGGCTTTTTGACACTCCTGCAGTTGGCCTCAAATCCATTGATGGGGGCACTGATTTTGATCGACATGAAATTCCAGAGCATGATGAGACGGAGCCTAGGACTCCACATGATTCTGGAGATGAACGTACTGTTGATGACCAGGAAACTTTTCCTAGAGCAACACGAGTTAAAAGCATCGGATCACTAGATCTCACCTTTCTGGTGGATGACGCTTGTGTTCCGATCAATATTCAAAAGATTGAAGGTATTTATTAATTAATTTATTCATTTTAATCATGAAATTGAAATGGACATACGTTGAAATTATTAAAAATTAATGGATGACACGTTTCTGTAGGAAACAATGTTTTCTATAGGAATTTGAATGACAAAGCATTGGAGTTGTTTGGCCCCACCATTCGCACACGGTGGAATAGCCAATATAGCGCAAAGATAGATGAATTGATATGCCACATGGTAAACTTGTTCGGTAATACATTCAATAAGAAAGTGGTTATAAAGTTAGCCGGCAAGAATTTAAAATACACCAGGGCCCAATATAGGGATAAATTGCAACTTGACCTCAAGCATGAGTGCCCTCCCACGGTTCCATAAAAAGAGTGGAAGGCACTCATAGAGGATACAAAGGATAACTTGCTAAAAAGACAAGGAAAACAACCACGGCTTGGAAAAGCAAGGTACAACACATTAAGTTTTTAGTGAAATATGCTCATTTATTTTTTTCTTTTTTGTTTTAAGTAAGAATTCTTATATCTAACGTTTTTCAAAATTCTCATATATAGGCTATTTAACACCTCCAAAGCAACTAAGGCTAGAGTGGAAAAGCACGGGCAGCATAGACTGGGCCAGGGTGTCTATAGAAAACTAAGAGCCCGAATCGTAAGAATTAAATGATTAACTGTGGGGAATATTTATTTGACAGTAGCAAACAAATATATATTTTTGATAAGTAAATTTTAAATGTGGTATGCATTGCATGGAAATACATTCCAAGATGTTGCCACCGAGGAAGAACTAAATCTTGGTTTCAAGTATGGTTTTAAAAGTGTGACTGAATATCGGATATGCTTGGGGAAGACTCCAATCTCCCCAATGAAGCAGATGGCCCGAATCGTAAGAATTAAATGATTAACTGTGGGGAATATTTATTTGACAGTAGCAAACAAATATATATTTTTGATAAGTAAATTTTAAATGTGGTATGCATTGCATGGAAATACATTCCAAGATGTTGCCACCGAGGAAGAACTAAATCTTGGTTTCAAGTATGGTTTTAAAAGTGTGACTGAATATCGGATATGCTTGGGGAAGACTCCAATCTCCCCAATGAAGCAGATGCAGGTAAATAAAATAAATAAGGACATCATTGCAGTATACTATTAAAGTATATTCAACTTTGATTATATAACCCATAACTAAATATTTATGTTTTCTTTTAAGCAATAGTGCAACCGCAGCAGTGAATCTAGCGCTACTGAGCACGTACCAGCTGATGTTGGGGTGTGCATGTCCCATGATAGTGGGGAGCATAGTAGCTATTCTGGTATGTGTGCTTTGGAAATAGAAATATCTATTGTGATTATAGATATTTATTTCCTGATGTATACTTATAAACCTCCTTCTTTCAATGGAAGACCATGTAGCTCAGGAGGTTGAACTGCAAGAGGAGTTAGCAAGTAGAGAAACAATTAACACACCAGCTGTCACAGCTACAAAGACAGGTAAAGAGCACCATTGTAATTTTAATCAAAATAATGAACTATTAGTTTCAATAATATTTCATCATATTGATATGCCCATTTTCATTGTTGCAGTTCACGTCGCTTCAAAACTGCCTCCATGCCCTACTCAATGATGTACAAGAAGTATGATACATGAGGGCATGTAAACAAAAACACTTCCAAGACATGGCTCTGTAGATATTCCACCAAATGATGATGATAATACCCCAATCATCAATTTTTTCAATGCAAAAAAACAGAGATCAAAGAAAACGTAGATGTATAAATTCATGACTTGTATTTGGATCTATATCGATTTTGTTAGTTTGTAACATTGTTTATATAAATTACCTCAATATGCTTCAATATTTTTATGTTTATATTTTTTGATGACTAGCCTAGTTATGCATGAATGTTTATATGTTTTCTATGTAAACACCATCATTTATTGGGTAAGGGGAATTGAGAGCGATGTGAGAGGGGGGAGGGGCCAATTGATATTCCACCTTCACGTGGTTGGCCCTATTCAGTAGAGAATATAAAACTATTCTCGAAATAGAGAGGAGCTCAATAAGGTATAAATACTCTTTTATTCCTATGTATTAAAGATGGTTGTAAATTTGTAAATGTATGTCTATTTCTTAAAATATTGTTAATAAATTTAACATTTCATGGTTCATTGATTTCTACAGGAATTTGTAGTAGGATTTAAATGACTGTTTATTTGCTTATATATTATTTACTCATATAAAAATTCCGTCTTTGATGATTTATGCGGGTCTTGGTGATGGAAATGCATCTCATGGACAACTCTTATCAAGTTGTATGGGCGAATGGATCTGGCGAAAGGACAATGATAAGGTAAGGGTTTTGACATGTTCTTTATCCCTAATGTGTTTGTCTTTATCCTTAAATTCTATTTCATTGTATTAAGATACAAGAGATCCAACTAATAGTAAATAACTATTTTTAGACTATCATCCAAACTAGGAGACAACCTTCTGCATAAAACAAAAATGCTTCTTAGTAACATAAGAATATGTTTGCTAATGGGAAATCCGGGGTATCTTAAGCCACCTACCGAGGTTACAAATCCTAGTAACATCTTAGCCAAAGGAAATTGCTTGCATTATGTGGTTTCTCTTCTTCCTTTAACTTTGATTTAAACTAGAAAAGTATTGTATTTAGCTTAACTTCAATACCCACAAGAAGCCATCAAATCAACCTACTTCAAAAATTATAAAAAAGGGAATACTGGGAGAGTATCATCAAGTTTGGTGTTTCTATTTCTCATCAAGTTTGGTGTTACCAGATGATGTATAATATCTCACTAAGCACAACACAACTCATTTCACCTTCATACTTTTCTTCTTTTTCCCTAGGAGGGCATTTTACTGAAGTAGTTCAAATATGGTTGGGAGGCACTTTTGGCAGGTTGATATCTTTCTCCTCAAAGATGTTTTGGACAAACTAGGACCATGGCTGGATGCTCCAACAAACACTCTAGAGGTCCACACTCAAAATATTTTTCACATCATCCTATGAGGCATGGCGAGCATTTCCTTAAGCCTGGTTAGGCAAATTTACACTTAGAAAACTTTTGCTCACTCCAAGACATAGTCCACTTTTACTAAAACAATGATTTGGCAGGTCCATAACTTCCCCCTCAGGCACTTTCAAGATAATTTGAAGACATGGTCAGGTAGACAAAACACAAGACTACAGGACCCCATGTGGTGCGGGCATTTTCTTCAACACACCATGTTGGGCGGGGCCCAAGTTGGAAAATATGCACAGGTATTGGATATTGCGCATTGCACATTGCGACATGGTATGGGGGAAGTTTTGAGAAATTGCGCATGGCGCATAGCGACAATGGGTAAGGCAAGATTGCGCAGTATGCTGGTGCGTGAGAACCACGCAACAACTACTTTTGGTAAGAAATACAAGTAAAGGTTAGATGAGGAAGTGACCTATTTTGGATAAGAAACAGAATGAAGGAAGAAGAAAGCGAGCTATCAAGGGGAGTGGCGGCAAGCAGTTGAGAAGCTAGGCCACTATGCCGACGGCGACGGGCAGGTGAAAGGTATGGAAAGGGAAAGGCTTGTTAGTTTTTCAAAATTTACTTCAATATAATCTAGGATCTTAACTGAGATAACAACATGTACAGCATATCTACAGCATATCAATCATGGACACAATAATGCAAGCACACAAGAGACACAGATTTTACTTGGAGAAAACCATAAAGGTGAAAAACCCCAATAAATTCCTCAGAGATAGATAGAGAAATGATACAACCCAAGCATAAGAGATAGACATCTCCTAGTAGCAGCTTCTCCTCCTCCACAAGTACACCACTCTCCAAAGAGTGTGTGTGAGAATAGAATGATCAAATAGAGTGCCTCCCGCACTCTATTTATACTTGAATTGACTTGCCTAATAACCTTTACTAGGTTGGCCTTAACTTAACCACATAACATAATGCTAACTGGGACGACCCCCAATAGGGTGGTCTGATAACCCTTTGACCCACATGGATGACCCCTTCAAGTATAAGTTACGACACTTACAATATAAATGACGACACTTCCGTATAGAGGAATAATAACATCTCTATAGGAATACAAACACTTCCGTATAGAGGAATAATAACATCTCTATAGGAATACAAACACTTCCGTATAGAGGAATAATAACATCTCTATAGGAATACAATATACATATATGTGAAATACATTTCGAAGTTACATATACATCAACACTCCCTCTTAACTAGGAAGGTATTTCTCGACACAGGTCTTCTAGCACAAGTCTTCTTCTCTAGATTATCGTCATCGTCACTGCTGCTTCTATCTCAATCAATCTCTGAATCTACTCGTCATAGGATGTTATACAGAGACAGTCCTTTTGAGTACTGGATGTAGGCCCACCACTTGTAGGTCTTCACAATCAGTGGCCATACTGTGGAAATCTCAAGACTTATTACATGTGTCACAAAACCTCTCAAGAGCATCCAAGATGTTACGAGTGCACGGCTCTACCTGTCGGATCTCCCAGAGCGCTATTATATGTGACCCCACCACAAAACCTTGAAAGAGAATCCCAGGACTGATTACGAGCACATGGCTCAACCTATCAGATCTCCTAGGGCACAAATTACATGTGGTCACCACAAAACCTCGAAAGAGCATCGTAGGACTGATTACGAGCACACGGCTCAACCTATTGGATCTCCCAGGGAACAAATTACATGTGGTCGTGGAAAAACCTCGAAAGAGCATCCCAGGACTAATTATGAGCATATGTCTCAACTTATCGGATCTCCTAGGGCAAAAATTACATGTCATAGGATAAAATCTCGAAAGAGCATTTTCCAAATATCCCAGGGCACAAATTCCATGCCATAGGAAAAACCTCAAAAGAGTATCTGCAAATCTCTCAGGGCACAAATTATATGTCCTCCTAAGCAAAACCTCAAAAGAGCATTTTCCAGATATCCCAGGGCACAAATTACATGCCATAGGAAAAACCTCGAAAGAGTATCTGCAAATATCCTAGGGCACAAATTATATGCTCATCTACACAACCTGTTCCAGGGCCACAGAGTATCAACCTGATACTCACCATACATCATCCTGATGTACACATGATCATCCTAATCATCAACACTGCATCGTCCTAATGCATGTCATTTGGAGCAACATCCTGAAGCTCGTCATCCATGATCATCCTGATCATACAATGCATCCACTTGATGCATACACAGTATCTGCCTGATACATATCATCATACATGATCTACCTGATCATACAATGTATCCACCTGATACATATACAAATACATGATCCACCTGATCATACCTGATACATATCAACATACATGATCTACCTGATCATAGAATGTATTCACCTGATACATATACAAATACATACACATGATCCAACTGATCATATACAGCATCCAACATGATGCATACATACATATAAATGATCCAACTGATCATATCCAACATCCAACATGATGCGTACATACATATAAATGATCCAACTGATCATATCCAGCATCCAACATGGTGCATACATACATATAAATGATCCAACTGATCATATCCAGGATCCAACATGATGCATATATAGAGCAGTAACTGGAGCATCATTCTGATGCTCATCATCCAATGCTTACATCCATAGCCATGGAAGGATCCTCCTCTCACCATGCTTGGAATGGCTTCAACAAATGTGTCCATCACTTCTTCCTCAAAGTGTCATCAATCTGAAGAACACCAAGCCTCCCTTTGAAGTACTCAAACTTCACTCTGGCTAGTGGTTACGTCAGTACATTTGCAATCTGCTCATCTGTCGCAACATACAGGATCTTCATTGCTCCTCTCTGCACATATCCCTGATATAGTGATATTTGATCTCAATGTGTTTCGACCTATCATGGAACACCGGGTTCTCAGATAGCTTCACACAACTCTGGTTGTCAAAAAATATACCAGTAGCCTCCAGTGGGAGATCAAATAACTCAGATAGTAGTTTCCAGAGCCATACTTCCTCACAACTAGCCGAACAAGTTGCAACATACTCTGCTTCGACTGTACTCAGTGCTACGCAGGACTGCTTCCTGCTAAACCAAGAGATCACACCTGATCCCATACTGAAGCAGCACCTAGAAGTTCTCTTCCTATCTGTAGCACTGCTTTCCCAATCTAAATCAACATAACCCTACAGGTTAAACTTTTGATTCGCATCATACTTGATCCCATAGTCAACCGTACCCTTCAGGTACCTCAGAATATGCTTTATAGCAACTAGGTGAACACCTCTGGGATCTGTCAGGAACTGGCTCAATGTGTTCACCGCAAAGCAGATATTTGGTCTCATGTTTGTCAGGTACATCAAGGACCCAATCATCTGACGATACATAGTGACATCAACCGGATCAGATGAAGCATCACACAGAAGCTTCAGGTTCAATGCCATAGGTGTGGCCATGGTCTTGCAGTCCATCATCCCGAACCTCTTCAGGATCTCTACCACACACTTCCCTTGTCCAAGGAAGATTCCATCTGCACTCTGCCACACCTCCATGCCTAGAAAATAGTGCATCATCCCCAAGTCCTTCATCTCAAACTCGGCAGCAAGCTTCCTCTTCGTGTAGGCAATCAATCTATCATCACCCGTAACAAACAGTTCATCCACATACCAAAGTAGTATTACTAGATTGCCTTCCTCAACCTTGTAGTAAAGGTTGGAATCCGCTTTTCTCTTGGTAAAGCCCAAACTGGATAGAAAGTTGTCTATCCTACCATACCAAGTCCTAGGAGCTTGCTTCAAGCCATACAAGGCTTTCTTCAACCTGCATACATATGACTTTCTGTCATGTGTCTCAAAACCAAGTGGCTGCTCCACATACACTTCCTCTTCGACTACACCATTCAAGAAGGCTATCTTGACATCCATCTAGTGTATCTTCCATTTCATCACTACAGCCAGAGCAAGTACTGATATGATGGAAGTGTACCTGGTTACAGGAGCAAAAGTTTCTTCATAGTCTATTCCTTCTTTCCACGAGCTACAAATATTTCTTTGTATTTCTTTATGCTGCCATCTGCAGCATGCTTGATCTTGTAGATCCACTTGGAAGTCACTACAGACTTCTCTTCAGGTCTTGGGACTGCATCCCAAACATCTTCATGATCGACTGGTACTCCTCGATCATGGCATTCTTCCCAGATACTGGGAACTTCAATAACTTCAATATCTTCAATATTTTCAATAGATAACTTTCTTGCTGAACAAATGTTGTAGTCCTTCTTTTGTAGGTGATGGTATATGATCTTTCCTACAAAACAAGTTAAATTTCATGATTAGAAACATCTCATAGTTTTCAGAACAAATTCTTACATCTGAAGAAATATGTCATACAGTCATGCAATTATCTTTAGCCAATGCTTCAATACAACATTTATCCATATCCTGTAACTTTCTAGATGCCTTCCAATCTCTACCAGAACATTTTTAAGAGTGTGCACAACTCCCAATATGTCAGTAAAGAGGTTTCATTCTAGATAAGTAGCAATGGTATGTTGTACAGTGCCATATGCCACTTACCCATCATATGCAAATTAGTAGTATACTGTTCATTAATGCAATCATTCTAATATGCATAATACACACCCTAATTCTAGGAACATAAGCATATACATCATTGAACAATATTATTTAAACAAACAAATATGCAAGAAATGACAATTAAAATACTTATCTTTGTTTGGTTGTAGGGTTGACTTCCTCTCAGTCTTTGCTTCCTTTTTGTAACTCCATTCTGATGTGGGTTGTGAGAAGTGGTAAACTCCCTCTGAATATCTGCATCCTTGCAGAAACTACTAAAGTGTGCTCCCTCTTGATCTTTGCCTCCTGGATTACCTGTCCTTGAACTTATATCCATCCTAAATCACTATGCATGCTTATTAGTATCATCATTGTGTTATCCTCGAGGTCTCATACATAATCACACATTCTTTAGTATAATCTTAATACTATCAAAACACAATAATCTTAAACATGTATAGTCATGATCATTTCAAACGCAAACAATAAACATTAGTATTCAAGGTTTCAGGGAAGACTTCTTTTACTCATGCATATTCTTTTTTGATCATAGGACTCTTCTTGTTAGTCAAATCATCAATCAAGATAAGAGACATAATATGCATAAACCCTTGATTACTTACATTTCTAACTTTATGAATAAACATAACCAATCATACCAAGTATACTTATATAAGGGATCCTAACACAAGGTAATATTCTAACTTGATATAGGAAAAACATACCTGGATTACTATGTTAGCTAGTTATGTCTAACATACCCGCATGATGTCTTCTGGTTCTCTTCAATGACTTGTGCTAGTAACCTGCATGTCTCATAAGTTAACTATTGTAGAACCAAGTTATACATACCTCGTAAGTAGATCTTCTATGTGATCCATGACAATGGATGAATCTTTGTCTTCATGTCACCATGATCATATGTTCTTGAAGTAGAACATGATTTGTCTTTCTTCGTGTACCTTTCATGTTAGCAAACAACATAAACCTCATACAACATCACAATGCATTAGTACAATCATAAGTGACAAAACCTTAATCAATGAATATCTTCTATCATGTATTCATAATTTTATTAAGGTGATACGAAAAGTCTAGTAATTAATCAAGATTGTACTAACCGTAATGATATGAAGACAAACATATCATAAAATTAACCATGAACAGAATTCGAAACATACTTGTAAGTCATACCTGTCGAGATTGCTGGTAATATTCTTATGTAAGGTCTTAGCCTCATCTCCCTCTGAAACAGGAACTTCTTCACTTATGTAGGTGACCAATCCATTTTCTTCCAAGATTAACCCAATCCACTTGATTTGTAGAAACTGAATCTGGAGCTGGATTAGGGTTTGTCAGAGAAACCCTAAAAATTCAAACTTTGAATTTCAAACTTCTGAAAGGATAGAAAGATGCGCCTTGATGAGCTGATCAAGCCGGTATACCCAGAATTTGAAAACTGCAAAGTTTCACCCCTCAAAATTGCCTTTGAAACTTACGGATCTTCCGGACAAGATCTCGAACTAGGGTTGATAAATCCCACTCTTCTTCCCAACCAAAAGGTTCAATCCAAAGCTCTAAAATTTTATTTTTCTGAGGAGCTTCCAACCGTGGTCACAGACTTAAAAAATTTCAACTTTTGCAGAAGCCCTAATTTTCCATTTTTTCGATCAAAGTCTCAAACTAGGGTTTGATCAAGCCCGACCTTCTACCCAACCAAAAAATTTGATCTTGGTCTCTAAATTTTGATTTTGATGAGTAGCATTCAGCCATGGTCTCTGATTACAAAAATACCAACTTTCTCCGAAACCTTAAATTCCCAAAGCCATGAATGAAGGTGTTAAAAAATAATTCTGTTTTGACAGAAATATGCACCTGATTGTTTCTGGTGTAACTTTGAAATTTCTAATCCAAAGGGTCTGAAAATGTTTCTTGTGGTATCCTGACCTATCATCTTTTCAACCCCATAGGTATGACCTCAAATGGATTTTCTAAGAGAGATTTATGCCAAGTGTCACAATGTGACCTGTTTATGGGAAAAAATAGGAGACTGAACTTGTACGGCATGCCACGTGTCACTGGTTCCATTTCGGCCTCTAAAAAATTTACCTGAGAAATAAAATTCCATGCAATACCTATCATGTTTTATTAAATTTCATTTGGAGCTTCCTAGCCCAAGTTATGACCTTGTTTCCTAGGTCACCTGTTTATGACTCAGATCTGGAAGAGGAAAAAACCCTATATTGTACAGATCATAAAACCCAAAGTACAACGAATTAGAAGTTGTCCTTTGGAAACAAGGTACATGGGGATCGGATATTCAACCTGTAAAAGTTTCAGATCTGAAAAATTCACCAAAATGGATTTATAGCGAAAGTTCTCCGATGACTGGTTTTTGCTATATCAAGCCCTAGCATCGCAAGTGCAACAAGTGTCATATATGCCATACCATGCCTTCTTTCAAGCTATCTCTGATACCATGCTAGTTTTTCATAATTTACTTCAATATGAGCTAGGATCTTAACTGAGATAACAACATGTACAGCATATCTATAGCATATCAATCATGGACACAATAATACAAGCACACAAGAGATACGGAGTTTACTTGGGGAAAACCATAAAGGTGAAAAACCCCAATAACTTCCTCAGAGATAGATAGAGCAATGATACAACCCAAGCATAAGAGATAGACATCTCCTAGCAGCAGCTTCTCCTCCTCCACAAGTACGCCACTCTCCAAAGAGTGTGTGTGAGAATAGAATGATCAAATAGAGTGCCTCTCGCACTCTATTTATACTTGACTCGACTTTCCTAATAACCTTTACTAGGTCGGCCTTAACTTAAACACATAACATAATGTTGACTGGGCCGACCCCCAATAGGGTGGTCTAATAACCCTTTGACCCACATAGCCGACCCCTTCAAGTATAAGTTACAACACTTACAATATAAATGACGACATTTCCGTATAGAGGAATAATAACATCTCTATAGGAATACAAACACTTCCGTATAGAGGAATAATAACATCACTATAGGAATACAAGATACATATATGTGAAATACATTCCGAAGTTACATATACATCAACAAGGCCATGATGCAGTTGTAACCGTTTTTAACGACTGAGGCTGTTAGAAGAGCGTGTGAGCCATGAGTGGCCCTACAGGACAGCCTAGAGGAAGCGGAGCAAGCTGTCGACAGCGACAGCCAGGCTGGCAGTTAGCCACGCCAGTTTTGTAAACCTAAGGGTTTTTCCTATGAATTATAAAGATATGACCTACGTGCATGATCTATAAATAAGGCACATTTTGTATGGGAAAGGGTTGTTGGGTTGTTAACTCTTCGTTTTTTCAACTTGAATATTGTTGAATTTTAAGCTTGAAGCTATTGTAAAGGCTCTGCAATTGAGTGCGCAGAGACCTAATTGAGAGAGAAGAGAGTCTGCAGCTGAGTGAGTAGACAAAGAACTGTTGTACCCTTCCCAAAGACTAATATAACAACAGTTCTTGTGGATGTAGCCTCCATCCAGGGGGTGAACCACGTTGAATACTGTGTAGTGTGATTGCTTGTGTATATACGAGATATGGTGCAGAGAGGAGCTATCAAGCTCGAGTATGTGAGCATCGATGAACAAGAGTTCTTTGTCTACGCACCCAACTGCCAACGTAAAAAGAGGAAGGCTGAGAAGCCAGAATTTGGCCCGCAGCTACATCCAGACGATTGTGAGCAAGGATAATTTTAGGGGTGAAATTTAGCCCATGGGTTATTTTTCCATGTTTTTTTCCAAAAAACGATTCGCCAATTTGCATTTTTTGAAGCCCCATTTCTCCCAATTTTGATGGGGTAAACTTTTTTCACTCTAAAAATTGCCAAATTATTATATAAACTATATAAAATCCTTAGAAATTGAAATAATTTTAGAAAAATATCACCAAATATTTTATAGTTGACATTTTAAGAATTGGTAAGATTCACCAAGGTTTATACACTTTTAAATAAGTATGGGTCCTTAAAAATATCCCTGATTGTGAGACAATCACAACCAAAGTACAGGAAGAATGGGATGAGAACCAAGTAGAAAAAGAGGCTAGGCAGGAGCAGATGCAACTCTGCCTCATTCAGACAATGGAGACAGTGCAGACTACGGTCACCTAGTTGAGCTTAGGCCATCAGTCATCAGACTCCAAAGGGAGGGTAGGAGGAACGAGTGCGCAGAAGCAACCACCTCATCTCGTAAGCCCCTACCCTAGGGTTGCGCATATAGAACCCGTGCACTTTATCTTCCCAAATGATCATGTGTGCGAAGCAGCGAAAAATTCGGCACACTTTGACCATAATATTGGGTCTCTGTAACTGGAGGACTTGATCGAATTACACATGCAGGTTGTCGAAGAGATTCACGAGAGAGGCCTTGCCCCATATGATTAGAGCACAAAGTTAAATGAAGACATTAATCAGCTGAAGCAAGAATCAGCTCGCAATATACATGAGTTAAGCGAAGCTCGAGAAAAAGACCGTAAGCTGAAAGAGATAGTTTCAGCAGTCTACGCAAAGATCGAGGAATGCACAGAAGAAGATGATGTAGAGGATACAATAAAGAAAATTGGGGCTAAGGTAGAATCCCTCACATAAGAAATGATACAGATGGAGACTTCCTACAAAGGAAAGATTTTAGAGCTGGAGGCTAGGCACCCAATTATTCCACCAGATTAGTGCGCGACTCCAACTGAGGAAGTAAAAGCAATCGTAGAAAACATCTTGTCAAAGGTGACAAAGTGCCAAGAATTACATGAAGGAGTAACTATAGCATTGATAGGTTTGAATGAGGATCCCACGCTTGAAAAGATAAAGGGGGATCTGCAGCGGACACAACAATAAGTAGAGACTACAAGTGTAGAGTTAAGAAGTGCGTCAGCCAGGGAGAAAATCCATAAGTACAATGAAATCAAGGATCTACAGAAAAAGCTGGTCGCGCTTAGGGAGAAAGAGGTTGCTACATCTGTCAGGTTGCAACCTATTGAACAAGAAGGCCTTGAGTTGATGCAGCAATTCGACGAGAAGTTCATAGAACTTTAGGCTGCGGAAGGCACCATGAAAGAGAAGGTGTCCAAGGAAGAAGTCTCACAAGCAACTCTTGAGACACTTCGGGGATTTCAGAAAAAGGCCAAGGAAACGGTTGCAAAGTTAGCAATTACTCTTCAAAATTTTACTTCAAATCTAGGTACATCGGAAGATGCAGCACCATTGTCCGCAGCTGGAAGTGGCTCGGGACGAGCCACAGGTGAGTGTTAGGGGCCTGTTGGGCGAGGCCCAAGTTGGAAAATATGCACAGGTATTGGATATTGTGCATTGCGTGTTGCGACATGGTATGGGGGCAATTTTGAGAAATTGGACATGGCGCACAGTGGAAATGGGTAAGGCAAGATTGCGTAGTATGTTGGTGCACAGGAACTGCGCAGCAGCTACTTTTGGTAAGAAATACAAGTAAAGGTCAGATGAGGAAGTGACCTATTTTGGGTAAGAAACAAAATGAAGTAAGAAGAAAGCGACCTGCCAAGGAAAGTGGGGGCAAGCAGTTGAGAAGCCAGGCCACTACGCTGACAGTGGTAGGCATGCGGAAGGTATGGAAAGGGACAGGCCATGATGCATTTGTAACCGTTTTTGACGACTAAGGCTGTCAGAAGAGCGTGTGAGCCATGAGTGGCCTAGCAGGACGGCCTGGAGTAGGCGAAGGAAGCTGTCAATAGCGATAGCCAGGCTGGCAGTTAGCCATGCCAGTTTTGTAAACCTAAGGGTTTTGCCTATGAATTGTAAAGACATGACCTACGGGCATGATATATAAATAAGGCACATTTTGTATGGGAAAGGGTTGTTGGGTTGTTAACTCTTCGTTTTTTCGGCTTGAATATTGTTGAATCTTAATCTTGGAGCTATTGTAAAGGCTCTGCAGCTGAGTGCACAGAGACGTAATTGAGAGACAAGAGAGTCTGTAGCTGAGTGCACAGACAAAGAACTATTGTACCCTTCCCAAAGACTAATATAACAATAGTTCTTGTGGGCATAGCCTCCATCCGGGGGGTGAACCACGTTAAATACTATGTAGTGAGATTGCTTGTGTATTTACAATTACTTATTTGCTTACATTGGATGCTCGGATTCTCATTTATCAATTTGGTGTGTTAATGCTTTTATATGTATTCACCATAGGATAAAGATAGGAATGATATGTTAAGTATTGATGGAATGAATGAATGAATGAATGTTGAATGCTCAGTATCCCAAGTCCATGAAAGTATCAGTTCATTGAATAATCACATGTGTATGTAATGTTGAATATTGTAACTTCAAAGAATATTATATTTGTACTTTATTATTCCGGAGATGTTTCATCCCTCCGAGGTAACCCTATTATGTATCCGGAGATGTTTATTCCTCCGAGAGTTTGTATTAACTAGGGTTATTAGACCCACCATGTGGGGGTCGGCCCTGTGGTTATATTTTTGGGGTTATTAGACTTCTCCAGGAGAGGTCGTCCCCATTAGGTCTTTTAGTCAGTTAGGAGTTAGTATAAATAAGAGAGGTGAACTCCTCATTAGATCATTCACTCACTTGTGGAAGAGTGCGCACTTGTCTGGGAGATCTGCTAAGGAGACAAAGAAGGAAGGAGCACATCTTGTATTTTGGTTGATCATCTTATTGAAGAAAGCTTTGCTGGGTTTTCTACCCCATGAGGGTTTCCCAGGGTATATTGTGTGTCTATCTTGTGATTGTGTTTCTTTCAGTGATCTTGCTTGTCTATTTGGTTTAAACTTAACATGGGATCAGAGCTAGACTGAATAGGACATCTTTCACAAGGTAAGAATACCTCTTTCTCTCTCTTTGGTGAAGTTAGGGTTTCATCCCAAAGTTGGTATTATTGATTTTTGGTTGCATGGATGGATAGATCTTTTCAATACCTTTCTTTTGAGCTATAGATCGAACTTTTTGGTTGGGTAGAACTCCGGGAAATCCAAACCCTAATTCTACCAAAAGTGCGATACGTCAGATTTTGGTTTCAGAAAAAACTTGTAATTTTTGAATTCTGATTACATGGCTGGATAGCCCTTCTCAAGAGCATTCTTTTGAGCTATAGATCGAACTTTTTGGTTGGGTAGAACTCCGGGAAAGTCAAACCCTAATTCTACCAAAAGTGCGATAAAATTCTGTTCCAGATTCCGGAAAAGTGAAAAGTAACTTCCTAGGTAAGTCTACTCTGTCTCTTGGACTCCCCCAAGAGAAGATGGCTCCAAACACTAATCTTGAAGACAAGCTAGAAGGCATAGAGAATTTCTGGGCATGGAAATACAGAATTGGTCTCATTCTTGAGGAGAATGATCTTGCTCATTATATCAAGGAGGAAGTTGCAGAACCAGAAGAAGATGAAGCCAAAGAAAAACACAGGAAGGATTTGATTAGGGAAAAGAGAATCATAGCTGATTCTATTAAAGACCACTTGATTCCCCAAGTGGCTTCCAAGAAGACTCCAAAGGAAATGTATGATGCCCTAGGAAGAATGTATGAAGGAAAGAACATCAATAGGAAAATGAATCTAAGGACTCAGTTGAAGAGTACCAAGATGCACAAAGGAGAATCCATTCAAGACTACTTCTCAAGAGTCTCTCTAATCAAAGAGCAACTAGATTCCATTGGTGATACTCTTGATGAAGATGAACTTGTGATGACAGCTCTAAATGGTCTCACTAGACCTTGGGAGTCATTCATTCAAACTATGTGTGCCAGAAAAGAAAGTATGAAGTTTGATGTAGTTTGGGAGGATTGTGTACAAGAGGAGGCTAGGGTTGCAAATCGAGAAGCCTTGCTCAAAGAGGATGACCAAGCCTTGGCCACCCACACCAAAAGAAGAAGGAGTCAATCCTACTCCAAAAAGGGTAGTCACAAGGAGTCTCATCCTCCACACATATTTCATAAGAAAAGAGGATCTACCCAAAGAAGAGATTACTCTTCTTTCCAGTGCTTTTCTTGTCACAAAATAGGACACATTGCTAGAGATTGCCCTCTACAGAAGAAAAAGGGCACTCACTACAAAAGGCACCAAGCACATCTTGCAGAAGATGATAGTGAAGAAGAAGAAGTAGAGGAAGAAAGGTCTCACAATAAAAGACCTAGAAATGAAGAGGAAGAAGAAGAAAGGACCTTCTTCAAAAGAAGGTCAAGGAGAAATGCAGAAGAAGATGCAGAAGAATATGTTCTCTTCTCCGCACTCTCTGGATCTATAACTCCTGGAGAAGGTACATGGCTTATTGACAGTGGTGCTTCAAAGCACATGACAGGACAGAAAAGGACTCTCTCAAATCTTGAAGAAAAGACTTCTCCCCAAAAGGTATCTCTAGGAGATGACTATCAATATCCCATTAAGGGAATTGGTGAAGCAAACTACAAACTCGATTCTGGAACTCCCATGAAGATGAAGGAAGTTTTATATGTTCTAGGATTGAAGAAGAATTTGCTTTCAATCTCAGCTTTAGACAAGAAAGGCTATAGAGTGGCATTCATTGATGGACAAGTGTTAATGTGGTCCAAAGGCAAATCTATTAAGGATGCAATTGTTATTGGTGAAGAGGAAGGAGGTTTATATAAACTCAAGGGTCATCCGGAAGCTGCTCTTATTCATGAAACCTCTAGCCCCAGTGAGCTATGGCATAGAAGACTAGCGCACATTAACTACAAAGCCTTACCCTATGTAAGCAAGGTGGTCATAGGACTACCAGATTTGAAGGTTGATCATGATGGCTCATGTAAAGGATGTAAGAAAGGGAAGAATGTCAAGAACCCCTTTCCAAAGAGTGAAACAAAGACTAAGGGTATCTTGGAGTTAATACACTCAGATGTATGTGGTCCAATGCCCACCACCTCTCTAAGTGGATTTGAATACTATCTTTCATTCATTGATGATCATTCAAGGAAAACTTGGATATACTTTCTAAAGGGTAAGAATGAAGTTTTTGGAAAGTTCAAAGAGTTCAAGGCTCTAATAGAAAATCTCTCAGAAAAGAAAAGCAAGATTCTCATAACAGACAATGGTGGAGAATATACTTCAAAAGAGTTTGAAGAATTCTGTAAAGAAGCTGGAATCAAGAGAGAACTAACCACTCCCTACAATCCCCAACAAAATGGGGTTGCAGAAAGGAAAAATAGAACCATCATGGAAGCTGTGAAGACTATGATACATGACCAGAATCTTCCCATGTATCTATGGGCTGAAGCAGCCAGAACAGCAGTATATGTTCAAAACAGATTATCTCATAGTGCTCTTGATTTCAAAACTCCAGAAGAAGTGTTTACTGGAAAGAAGCCCGAGGTAAGCCATCTTAAAATATTTGGGTGTCCTGTGTACATCCACATTCCAAAAGAAAAGAGAACCAAGTTGGATCCTTCTGGTAAGAAAGGAATATTTGTTGGTTATTGTGAATCATCCAAAGCCTTCAGGATTTACATACCAGGCTTTCATCATATAGAAATCAGTAGAGATGTAACTTTTGATGAAGAAGCAGCTCTCAAGAAATCAAGAAAATGCCAACTTGAAGAAATCTATGAAGAAGATCCTTCTTCTAGAAACTCAGAGGCTGTTCACATCCCTGAAGATAATCCACCAGAGGATCATGACATGTTGGAACCACAAGAACCTCCTATCTCAGATTTATCAAAGAAAAGAAGGCCATCATGGGCTAGAGATAGTATCCAAGGGGCTGAAAAATATGGTGCTCCTGAAGGCTCCATTAGAGAAAGAAAGAAACCAAAGATAGTGTCCAACTATATGGCCTTGATGTGTGATCTTGTGGATCAACTACCTACTAGCTATGAAGAAGCAGCTCAAAAGAAAGAATGGGTAGAAGCAATGACAGAAGAATATCAGTCGATAATGAAAAATGATGTTTGGGATATAGTCCCCAAACCAAGAGATAAAAGTGTGGTTTCTTCCAAATGGATTTTCAAGATAAAACATGCTGCAGATGGTAGCATTGAAAAATACAAGGCAAGGTTTGTAGCAAGAGGATTCTCTCAAAAGGAAGGAATTGACTATGAAGAAACATTTGCACCTGTTGCTAGGTATACTTCAATTAGAACTATCATGGCACTTGCATCCATGATGAAATGGAAATTACATCAAATGGATGTTAAGACAGCTTTTCTGAATGGTGTAATTGAAGAAGAAGTATACATAGAACAACCTCAAGGTTTTGAGGTCAAAGACGGAAGGACCCATGTATGCAAACTGAAAAAGGCATTATATGGATTGAAGCAAGCTCCCAGGGCTTGGTACGGAAGGATTGACAGTTTCTTAACAAGCATGGGCTTTACCAAAAGTAAAGCTGACCCCAATCTTTATCTTAAAGTGATGGATGATGAACCTGTTATATTGCTGTTATATGTAGATGATCTATTTATAACCGGAAATGAGAATCAAATCATTGAAAGCAAGAAGAAGCTTCTTCAGAATTTGAAATGAAAGATCTCGGATTAATGCACTACTTCTTCGGCCTAGAAGTGTGGCAAGAGCCAAAAGGAATCTTTCTAAATCAAGGTAAGTATACTGTGGAGATTCTCAAAATATTTGATATGTTGGAGTGTAAAGCCATGGCCACTCCCATGGACTCCAACCTGAAACTATTAGTTAATGATTCATCAGAACTAGTGGACATAACCCTATATAGACAAATCATTGGATCATTGATGTATTTGACAAATACTAGGCCGGATATATGCTTTGTTGTAAATACCCTAAGTCAGTATCTAGTAGAACCTAGAAAGGTTCACCTTATAGCTGCAAAGCATATAATGAGGTACCTAAAAGGTACAGTGGACTTTGGCCTATACTATCTTGGAGGTAATGAACTCAAGTTATGTGGTTACTCAGATTCTGATTGGGCAGGTAGTGTCCCAGACAGAAAAAGTACTTCAGGCGGATGTTATGGCCTTGGATTTGCCATGATCTCCTGGTTTAGCAAGAAACAATCTAGTGTGGCCCTCAGTACTGCTGAAGCAAAATATATAGCTGCTTGCTCTGCCAGCTGTGAAGCAGTGTGGCTTCGGAAACTCTTATCTGGAATTTTTGACTTAGAAATGGATCCCACTGTGATTATGTGTGATAATCAAAGCTGCATTAAGATGACTGAAAATCCTGTGTTCCATGATAAGTCAAAACACATTGAGATCCGTTACTTCTATATACGAGACATGGTGCAGAGAGGAGCCATCAAGCTCGAGTACATAATCACTGAGGATCAGATTGCCGATATCCTGACTAAACCTTTGTCTCGAGTAAAGTTTGAACACTTCCGAGACATGCTTGGTATAGTCCAGAAGGACCCTCCTCGAAAGGGGGAGTAGTATAGTATTTGATAACAATTTTGTTTTGTTGCACTTAGCTACTTACAGTTATTTAGATTTAGAACTCTTATATATCTTTTATTTTTATGGATAAATGTTTTGATGCTAGATGTATTAGTAAGAATACATGCTAGATGTATACATGTTTTGATGAGATGTATACATGTTTTGATATTAGATGTATTAGTAAGAATACATGCTAGATGTATACATGTTTTGATGTGATGAATACATGTTTTGATATTATATGTATTAGTTAGAATACATGTTAGATGTATACATGTTTTGATGTGATGTATACATGTTTTGATATTAGATGTATTAGTGAGAATGCATGCTAGATGTATACATGTTTTGGTGTGATGTATACATGTTTTGATGTTAGATGTATTAGTAAGAATACATGCTACATGTGATACATGCTCTTGGATATTTGTACCTGTATAGATGAGAATATAGAAGGGGATTGGATCATCCCTGGACTTTCAGTCCTAAAGAGAGCCGTAGACGTGAGGTCTCCGAGAATGAAGTCCTTAGTGGACAGTTGAGGGGATTGGATCATCCCTGGACTTTCAGTCCTAAAGAGAGCCGTAGACGTGAGGTCTCCGAGAATGAAGTCCTTAGTGGATAGTTGAGGGGATTGGATCATCCCTGGACTTTCAGTCCTAAAGAGATCCGTAGATGTATGGTCTCCGAGAAGTGGGGATTGTATCATCCCCGGACTTAGGTCCCTGAATTGATCCGTAGACGTGTGGTCTCCGAGAAGTGGGGATTGTATCATCCCCGGACTTAGGTCCCTGAATTGATCCGTAGACATGTGGTCTCCGAGAAGTGGGGATTGTATCATCCCCGGACTTCGGTCCCTGAATTGATCCGTAGACGTGTGGTCTCCGAGAAGTGGGGATTGTATCATCCCCGGACTTCGGTCCCTGAATTGATCCGTAGACGTGTGGTCTCCGAGAAGTGGGGATTGTATCATCCCCAAACTTCGGTCCCTGAATTGATCCGTAGACGTGTGGTCTCCGAGAAGTGGGGATTGTATCATCCTCGGACTTCGGTCCCTGAATTGATCCGTAGACGAATGGTCTCCGAGAAAGTGATTTTATTGATGATGTGGTTATTTGTATCGGTAGGATACTTGTATTGATTATGTGGTTACTTGTATCGGTAGGATACTTGTATTGATGATGTGGTTACTTGTATCGGTAGGGTACTTGTATTGATGATGTGGTTACTTGTATCGGTAGGATGCTTGTATTGATGATGTGGTTACTTGTATCGATAGGATACTTGTATTGATGATGTGGTTACTTGTATGGGTAGGATACTTGTATTGATGATGTGATTACTTGTATCGGTATGGATACTTGTATTGATGATGTGGCTACTTGTATCGGTAGGATACTCGTATTGTTGATATGGTTACTTGTATTGGCATGAATACTTGTACTGCAGATCATGTGATGACGATGCTGCTGATCGTGTGATGACGATGCTGCTGATCGTGTGATGACGATGCTGCTGATCGTGTGATGACGATGCTGCTGATCGCGTGATGACGATGCTGCTGATCATGTGAAGACGATGCTAAAGATCGTGATGTTGATGTTGATGTTGACATTGATGTACCAGTAACTGTTTGAGTTACTGATGAAGACAAATTGAAGAAAGCTTCCGATGATTTATAGATGTATCATGTATAATGACTCCTTGCTCCTGCAGATGCTGTTATAATATCCTTCTCGTTAAGGGGGAGTGTTGAATATTGTAACTTCAAAGAATATTATATTTGTACTTTATTATTCCGGAGATGTTTCATCCCTCCGAGGTAACCCTATTATGTATCCGGAGATGTTTATTCCTCCGAGAGTTTGTATTAACTAGGGTTATTAGACCCACCATGTGGGGGTCGGCCCTGTGGTTATATTTTTGGGGTTATTAGACTTCTCCAGGAGAGTTCGGCCCCATTAGGTCTTTTAGTCAGTTAGGAGTTAGTATAAATAAGAGAGGTGAACTCCTCATTAGATCATTCACTCACTTGTGGAAGAGTGCGCACTTGTCTGGGAGATCTGCTAAGGAGACAAAGAAGGAAGGAGCACATCTTGTATTTTGGTTGATCATCTTATTGAGGAAAGCTTTGCTGGGTTTTCTACCCCATGAGGGTTTCCCAGGGTATATTGTGTGTCTATCTTGTGATTGTGTTTCTTTCAGTGATCTTGCTTGTCTATTTGGTTTAAACTTAACATGTAATGTTCAGATTGTATAACCCTTTAACTCGTAGCACTGGGTGTGCGCAGTAGTGTATGTTTTGCCTGCTTGCATTCATTATAAAGCTAAATTAATCTAAGGCAGTAGATGAATGAGTAAGTGTCAGAGTAAAATCTCTGTTATTTGTTAAGTTTGGAGAAGGAAGCGTATAACTCTATTGCACTATCCTACGACTCACACTCTATTGGACTCCGCAGTCCGTGGATGCGTTGGTGGGGAAGGTAGCTCCACGTGTGAAAGTAAGGACCACGACGTAGTTTATCATCGCGCAGCCCTCAGCTCGCAATGAAAGTCCAATAGTGTTCCTACGCAGCAGTCTTGTTCGAACAACTCATCACACCACTGTCGAAACCTGATTCCGCAATGCCCCCATAGCTACACCTCGAATGAGACCTCAGCCTGTTCGCAGGTTGTTACTGAAAGGGCTGGTGAGAAGGGGTTTTGTTGGTTCCTTGAAACCGCTAAAGAACCCGGGTCTACATTGGAAACCTCTAAATCAGTACTTAATCCAACACACCATTTGCCGCGGGCATTTTCCCAGGGCCTCCTGAAACGTTTTTCCAACACTTCGTTATTTTCAGGATTTTCTCCAAAATCTACTCTCAAAACCCATTTTGGAAGATCCATAACTTTCACCTCAAGAATGATTGGGGCAAACTGAGACTGTCAATAGATAAGCATTCCTTTTTTTTTCTTTTGGGCATATTTGGTACTGTGACAAAGGACAATGACATGGAATAATCATGAACCTAAAGGACAAAGACATGTTGTAACATACCCTCCCATCCATCCAATTCTAGGAAGGGAACATGATGCTAATTTGGGGATTTTACATAAACTCAGCCCATTCATTAAATTCACAGCAATTAAAAATCAAATGTGTTCAGATGCAATTTAAAGCAAACATGCACAATGGAATAACATCATCCACACACATTACATGATGCCATTCAATTTAACACAGTCAATAAATTCATACATTTGCAGAAGTAAATACACATAAGAAAATACTCATCTTGATGTAATGTTGCCCCAAACAACTAGCTATGTTGCTGCAACGTTCCACCCAACCATAGGCCAGTTGTGTTCATCAATTCTCTCAACACAACTGCCACCCCTGAGCTAGGCATGATTCTTACAAGGAAAAGGGGACATTCAAGCTCATGCACAGCCAAAGCAAGAGATACCCATCTCAATCCCAACAATCACTTACACACAACAAACTCAAAACTAGGCATGGATACACATTTCTAGCAATTGGATTTACAAATAGGATGGCCATGGGTTTTTCCCAAATCGTGGGCACACCAAAATGGACTATGAAAAGGGGGATTCAACCACAGGGAGCAAACCTGATTTCTCCCACAGGTTATGAGCATTTCAAATTGTCCAAAATGACCTCATTGAAACCCCAATCGAGCTCCCTCTTCTTTTGGTGGCTTTGCAACACAAAAACGCCCTCTTCCCAACTGAAAAGCAAGGAAAACCTAGGAAAACATGGAAGAAAAACGCCCAAGAAGATCCTAAAACATGAGAGAGGCAAAACTGGTTTATGCGTAGTGGCTTGGGAAGCAATTCATGGCTGTTTTCTTTCCCAAGAAGCAAAACATGATTTTCTATGAAGGGTGGCTTGCCCATACTCACATTTGGAAAGCCATACCTCTCCATTCCCAAGGCATTAACTACCTCAACCAACTCTTGAGAGAAAATGAATGATTGGGCACAAAAGTCAACATGGGTAGTAGAGGGTTTGATGGGTTATCTCATTGACACTTGGCTTGACTTGATTGGCTCCAAGGGTTTGAATATTTCCCTCCCAATTCCTTGTAAAATCATCCCCCATCTCTTGTTGCATTGCATAGCTAGTTGTGGGTATTTTGATTAAAATGCATATTTACATGATATTCGAAATTCCATTATGCATGGCTAGCACATAAACCATATGCATCAATAAATCGATGGCGTGGCCTTGGCCTTGAGCTCCTCACCATGATTTTATAACAATATTACATCATTTACATTTTAATATAATGGGGTCAAAATGGGGATGTTACATTCCCCACCCCCGCTTGGAATAACACCATCCTCGGTGTTCCAATACTTAGGAATAAATACCCACTTTACACATGTCCAAAGTTCACACAATGTGGTAGGTCTGTCTTGCGTGTAAGAGGTCAGAATCGACGGATTTGAGATCGGAGTCACGGTTTTGCTGCTACGGGCATTTTTGTCGAGCACCTTGGGGTCATTCAGGGACACTTTGAGGAATTGCTCCGGTAGCACGGAACCCAAACCAGCGAGTGGAATTGGGTTCCATCAGCTCCCGAACATGCACATGGCCATTTTGGACGTGTTCACGATGGCCACGCATGCCTGGGAGACTTCAGATGAGAAATGACCTCCTTGAGCAAGATTGGCATGGCCCTCACTGAGAAAAAAACCTAGCTCCGGAGATGGCACAATAGCACTGTTTTCAAGACTTCGAGGCAAGGTGTGAGGGGTATCCTAGCTAAAATGCGACGTCTTGGATCCATCAAAATTGACGGATTCATGATCGGGGTCACAGTTTTGCTATTGTGGGCATTTTCATCAAGAACCCCGTGGTCATTCAGAGTCACTTTGAGGAATTGGTCCAAGGTCACAGAACCCAAACCGGTGAGTGGACTTGGGTTCCGTCATCTCCTGCACATGCACATGGCCATTGTGTACATGCTCATGATGGCCATGCATGCCTGGTATCTTTCAGATGAGAAATGACCCCCTTGAGCAAGATTGGCATGCCCTTCACTGAGACAAACCCTAGCTGTGGAGATGGAACAATAGCACCTTTTCCAAGACTTTGAGGCATGGTGTGGGGGATCTCCTAGTTGAAACATGACGTCTCGGATCAAATGGAATCGACGAATTTTCTCTCAAAGTCACAGTTTTGCTGCTGTGGGAATTTTCATTGGGAACCCCGTGGTCATTCAGGGACACTTTGAGGAATTCCTCTGGGGTCACAGAACCCAAATCAAGGAGCAGACTTGGGTTTTGTCAGCTCCATCACGTGAACATGGCTATTGTAGACGTGTTCATGATGGCCATGCATGCCCGTGAGCCTTTTGATGGGAAATGACCCCCTTGAGCAAGATTGGCATGGCCCTAACTAAGAAAAACCCTAGCTCCAGAGATGACACAATAGCACCATTTCTGAGACTTCCAGGCTCAGTGTGGGGGGTCGCTACCTGAAACCTAATGTCTTGGATCCATCGGAATTGACGGATTCACTATCAGAGTCACGGTTTAAATGCTGCAGCAATTTTTGTCAGGCACCTCGTGTCCATTCAGGGACACTTTGAGGAATTGCTCCGAGGTCATGGATCCCAAACCGGCAAGCAGAATTGGATTCCGTCAGCTCCCACACATTAATGTGGCCATTGTGGACATGTTCACAATGGCCATGCACACTTGGAAGCCTTTGGATGAGAAATGACCCCCTTGAGCAAGATTGGCATGGCCCTCATTGAGCAAAACCCTAGCTCCAAAGATGGCACAATAGCACCATTTCCAAGACTTCGAGGCACAGTGTGGGCGGGTCCCCTTGCTGAAACCCGACATCCCGGATCCATCGGAATCGACGAATTCACGATCAGAGTCATGGAAATTGGGTGAAGTGGCTAGTGAAATTACATATGAAAAATGGCTAAGTAAATGTTGCTAATGAGATGAAATGAGTCCATACTTGCTTGAGTCTTTTGACATTAATCTGTGCTTTCCATCCACATATAATATATCAAAAAAATTATTTTTTTCTTTTTTCTTAAATTAAATCTACTAACCCTAAAGAATAATGTTAGTTGGAATTCTTATTTATTCTAGATCTACTGGACATATGAGATTCTTCCATCTTGATCCACCAATTTTTGTATTTACTATTAGTCTCATTGCATCTATGTGTCTCATTGTGATTTGTGAATGAAAAATGTGTACTCATTGATGTGTATTGATTCTAATTTCTATTGAATATTATGAAATGTTATAATATAAGATGAGTTTTCAATCTTGTTTATGCATGTGAAGTTTTCCTAAACAGATGGAAACTTGAATTGGAGTGGTTGGTGTAAAACATCAATGTATTGTAATAATAACTTAATCATGACTCAGACATCAAATAAACGATATAAGATAATGATATCAAATAAAATATCTAACATGAATAACATTAGGCATGTACGAATAAACAATCACATGACTATAGTATTTACCTCAATAAATTAGGCCTTTTGGATCCTCTCGGTTTTTTATTGTCTCAAACAACCTCTCGTGCTTTGCATGAGGTAGTAAGTAGCGTACATTGTTTGATAACTTCGTTGACATTGTTTGTAGTTGGATGTTTGAACCAACGATCAATTGCATAAAGTGATACACCCGTGAACATGGTCTATAATCCGTGTATGTGTAGCCATTGATCTTTGGTCCCTTTCCATCTCCTGTAAGATATTCGCCCTGAACAACCATCAATCCAGTCGGAAAGGTAATGCCTTCACTATCGGTTAATGATGCGATGATGGTTTGCTTCCCCTGGATGCATCATTCCAACCAATAATTCGTCCCAATTGCACGTTCTCTCGAGGAAACAACTACGTAGATGTGTCCTGCAAAAATGAATTTTAAGGTCATATTCCAATAAAAAGTGGTTTGATAACTTGGATGTGAAGAACCTGCAACAATTAATTGATGAATACACGATATATCAGATCACATAACTTTTATTAATCATAGGCCACTTCGAGGGGGAAACCTCCTTTGAGCAAGATCAATACAAAATAACTTCACGGTACCTTCATTGGTCTCAACACACACTTATATAGTAAGTCTATGCCCAATACTATGGGTCAATACCATGGGACATATAATACTACGGGACAACTTACAAAGCATATGCATCCAATACTATGGGCAATACCATGGGATAATACAAACTATGGATCAACAAATACTACGGGACGACTTACAAAGCATATGCGTCCAACAACAATATACTAACAAAGTAAAGAGAAGGGTTGACACAGGTTCCTAACATCCCCTCTCCCTTAGAAAAATATTTGTCCTCAAAGCTTTAGATGTGGAAATTGATGCATAATCTGAAGGAGTGGTTCCCCTGTAGCATCCTCGGGTTGCATTTCGGGCCACTGACGCCTTTTGAGTTTCAAGGAGGATTGCTTGGAAGGTTGTAGATGAAGAAGAACCATATCATCTGTGTGAAAAGTGCGCTCAAAACGTTGTTGATCGGCTTGTTGTTTCAGTCGAATTCTTGCCATGTGAAGATTGTCCTGCAGAATGACAAGAATCTGATCGTGGTTTCGAAGAAACGAGTCAATTGCCTGAACTGGTAGTCCTGCAGTATTTAGAATTTCCACTTGTAGTTCAATATACCTAATCAGTAAAACACATAGATTATGAATAAAACAAAATAATATGGTTTACCTAGAGTGAAACTCAGCCTCAAAGAACTACAGGTATTTTTTTCTATATAAGTATGTGTATAGTCTACACAAAGAAACAATCCAAATACTATATTCCATTGTCATAAGGAGAACACCTAATAGTGCCCACCAAGCCAAAACCACATGTTAAATATCCATATATGCCCAATAAGTAGATTGAAGTTCTAGGGTTTTCCCATAGACACTTGATAGTGACACTTTCAACCAGTTCAAAGATTAGAGACACCACTATTTGCTATTTGCTATTCCTGCCTATTTGGTGAAGGTCCCCTAGCAATGCCAAGTATTAGTTTGTCAATAGCTTTAGTCTTTTATCTTATTTCCTAAATATTAAACTCAAATCTATTCATATTCAAATTGTTTTCTCTGAGGTTGATTTTAAGCTCATTGCCACTTCAAGCTCGAATTATATATGCCAATGTTAACAATATGCAGGCATCATGGACCATTACCATAGAATTTTGGAAATATTGTACATGTTTCTTGTGATAACTAAAAGAGTGCTAAATTATTATTGGTGCCCTCTTCTTGATTTACTTTATGCAACTCATCGCTATATAAATGAGGCAGTGCTACAGTAGAAACAATATCCTAATCTATTCTATGCTAACAATTTTTTAAAAAGGAATTTTTTGAGAGGACAATGATTTATTTATGTATGTCTTGCAGAATCAAAGAGAATAGGCACTTAGAGATTTGGATAACATTTTCACATGCGGGAGCTGATGGAACCCAAGTCCGCTCGTCGGTTTGGGTACCGTGCCCCTGGAGAAATTCCTCGAAGTGTTCCTGAATGGCCCCGGGGTGTCGGACCAATATTCCCGAAGCAAAAAAACTGTGACTCCGATCATGAATTCATCGATTCTGATGGATCTGGGGTGCCAGGTTTCCGCTAGGGTACCCCCCACATTGTGCCTCGAAGTCTCAGAAACGGTGTTGATGTGCCATTTTTGGAGCTATGGTTTTGATCAGTGAAGGCCAGTCCAATATTGCTCAAGGGCATCATTTACGATCCAAAGGCTCCTGTGCATGTGTGGCCATCGTGAAAATGTCCAAAATGGCCATGTGCATGTGCGGGAGCTGACAAGACCGAATTCTGCTCGTTGGTTTGGGTTTCGTGACCCTAGGGCAATTCCTCAAAGTGTCCGTTAATGGCCAGGGGGTGCCTGACAAAAATTCCCACAGCAGCAAAATTGTGACTCCGAGCATGAATCCATCCATTCCTATGGATCCGATATGCCGGGTTTCAGCTAGCGCCCCCCGCACTGTGCCTCGAATTCTCGGAAAAGGTGTTATTATGAGATCTCTGGAGATAGGGTTTTGCTCAGTGAAGGCCATGCCAAAGGTTCTCAAGGGGGTCATTTCTCATTCGAAGGATCCCAGTCATGTGTGGCCATCATGAACATGTCCACAATGGCAACGTGCATGTTCAGGAGTTGACGGAACCCAAGTCCGCTTGCCGGTTTGGGTTATGGGACCCCGGAGCAATTCCTCAAAGTGTCCCTGAATGGCCACGGGGTTCCCGACGAAAATGATCCCAGCAGTGAAAACATGACTCCGATCGTGAATATGTCGATTTCGATGGATCCAGGATGTCAGGTTTAGCTAGGGGCCTCCCCACACCATGCCTCGAAGTCTCGTAAACGGTGCTATTGTGCCATCTCCAGAGCTAGGGTTTTTTTTAGTTATGGCCGTGCCAATCTTTCTCAAGCGGGTCATTTCTCATCCAAAGGCTACCGATCATGCATGGCCATCATGAACACATCCACAATGGTCACATGCATGTGCGGGAGCTGATGGAACCTAAGTCCGATCGTTGGTTTGGGTTCCGTGAGACCAGAGAAATTCCTCAAACTGTCCCTTAATGGCCCCTGGGTGCCCGACGAAAATTCCCGCAACAAAACAATTGTGACTCCGATCGTGAATCCATTGATTTCGATGGATTTGGGATGCTGGGTTTCATCCAGGGGACTCCCCACACTGTGCCTCGAAGTCTTGGAAACATTTCTATTGTGCCATATCTGGAGCTAGGTTTTTGCTCAATGAGGGCCATGCCATTCTTTCTCAAGGAGGTCATTTCTCATCCGAAGGCTCCCGGAAGTGCGTAGCCATCATGAACATGTCCAAAATTTCCACGTGCACATGCAAGAGCCAACATAACCCAAGTCTGCTCACTGGTTTGGGATCTATGACCCCAGAGCAAATCCTCAAAGTGTCCCTGAATGGCCACGGGGTTCCCTACAAAAATTACCGCAGCAGAAAAACCATGACTCCGATCATGAATCCGTTGATTTTGATGGATCCGAGACATCGTGTTTCGGCTAGGGGTACCCCCACATTGTGCCTCAAAGTCCTAGAAATGGTGCTATTGTGCCATGTCCGGAGCTAGGGTTTTACTTAGTGAAGGCCATGCCAATCTTGCTCAAGGGGGTAATTTCTCATTCGAAGGCTCCCAGGAGTGCGTGGTCATCATGAACATGTCCACAATTGCCACATGCATGTGCGGGAGCTGATGGAACCCAATTCCGCTCGCCGGTTTAGGTTTAGTGACCCCAGAGCAATTCCTCAGAGTGTCCCTGAATGGCCCTGGGGTGCCCGACGAAAATGTCTGCAACAACAAAAACGTGACTCTGATCGTGAATCCATCAAATCCGATGGATTAGAGATGTTGGGTTTCAACTAGACCCCCCCCGCACACCGTGCCTTGAAGTCTCATAAAACGGTGCTATTGTGTCATCTCCGGATCTAGGGTTTTACTAAGTGAGTGCCATGTTAATCTTGCTCAAGTGGGTCATTTCTCATCCGAAGGCTCCCGGGTTTGCATGGCCATCGTGAACATGTCCACATGCACGTGTGGGATCTGACGGAACCCAAGTCGGCTCGCCGGTTTGGGATCCATGACCTCGGAACAATGGCCGTAGTACCAAAACCGTGGATCCGATCGTGAATCCATTGATTCCGATGGATCCGTTACGCTGGGTTTCAGCTAAGGACCCACCCACACCATGCCTCAAAGTCTCAGAAATGTTTCTATTGTTCCATCTCCGGAGCTAGGGTTTTGCTCAGTGAAGGCCATACCATCTCCAAGCAATACCCGAGTTACTAAGATGGAACAAAAATACTATCTTCGAGACTTTGAGGCATGGTTTGGGGGGGTAGTAGTTAAAATTCAGTGCCCTGGATCCATCGGAATCGATGGATTCGAGATCGGAGTCACGGTTTTGCTGCTGCGGGCATTTTCGTCGGGCACCCTGGGGCCATTCAGGGACACTTTGAGGAATTGCTCTAGTGGCATGGAACCCAAACCAACGAGAGGAATTGGGTTCCATCATCTCCCACACATGCACATGGCCATTTTGGACGTGTTCATGATGGCCACGCATGCCTGGGAGACTTGATATGAGAAATGACCTACTTGAGTAAGATTGGCATGGCCATCACTGAGAAAAAAACCTAGCTCCGGAGATGGCACAATAGCACCATTTTCGAGACTTCGAGGCAAAGTGTGAGGGGTATCCTAGCTAAAAATTGGTGTCTCAGGTCCATTAGAATTGATAAATTCACGATCGGGGTCACAATTTTGCTGCTGCGGGCATTTTCATGGAGAACCCCGTGGCCATTCAGAGTCACTTTGAGGAATTGCTCTAAGGTCACAGAACCCAAACTGGTGAGTGGACTTGGGTTCCGTAAGCTCCTGCACATGCACATGGCCATTTTGTACATGCTCACAATGGCCATGCATGCCTGGGATCTTTTGGATGAGAAATGACCCCCTTGAGCAAGATTGGCATGCCCTTCATTGAGAAAAAACCTAGCTCCGGAGATGGAACAATACCACATTTTCAAAGACTTTGTGGCACAGTGTGGTGGATCTCCTAGCTAAAATAGGACGTCTTGGATCCAATGGAATCGATGAATTTTCTCTCGGAGTCACGGTTTTGCTGCTGTGGGAATTTTCATTGGGCACCCCGTGGCCATTCAACGACACTTTGAGGAATTCCTCCGAGGTCACAGAACCCAAACCGATGAGTGGACTTGGGTTCCATCAGCTCCATCACATGAACGTGGCTATTGTAGATGTGTTCACGATGGCCATGCATGCCCGGGAGCCTTTGGATGGGAAATGACCCCCTTGATCAAGATTGGCATGGCCCTTAATGAGAAAAACCCTAGCTCTAGAGATGACACAATATCACCATTTCTGAGACTTCCAAGCTCAGTGTGGGGGGTCACTATCTCAAACCCGACATCTTAGATCCATCGGAATCGACGGATTCGCCATCAGAGTCACAGTTTTGCTGCTGCAACAATTTTTGTTGGGCACCTCGTGTCCATTCAAGGACACTAAGGAATTGCTTCGGGGTCATGGATCCCAAACCGGCGAGTAGTCTTGGGTTTCGTCAGCTCCCACATGTTAACATGGCCATTGTGGACATGTTCACGATGGCCACACACACTTGGGAGCCTTCGGATGAGAAATGACCCCCTTGAGCAAGATTGGCATGGCTCTCATTGAGCAAAACCCTAGCTACAGAGATGGCACAATAGCACCATTTCCAAGACTTCGAGGCAAAGTGTGGGGGGGTCCCCTAGCTGAAACCCGACATCCCGGATCCATCGGAATCGACGAATTCATGATCAGAGTCACGGAAATTGGGTGAAGTGGCTAGTGAAATTACATATGAAAAATGGCTACGTAAATGTTGCTAATGAGATGAAATGAGTCCATACTTGCTTGAGTCTTTTGACATTAATCTGTGCTTACCATCCACATATAATATATCAAAAAAATTATTTTTTTCTTTTCTTTAAATGAAATCTACTAACCCTAAAGAATAATGTTAGTTGGAATTCTTATTTATTCTAGATATACTTGACATGTGAGATTCTTCCATCCTGATCCACCCCTTTTTGTATTTACTATTAGTCTCATTGCATCTATGTGTCTCATTGTGATTTGTGAATGAAAAATGTGTACTCATTGATGTGTATTGATTCTAATTTCTATTGAATATTATGAAATGTTATAATATAAGATGAGTTTTCAATCTTGTTTATGCATGTGAAGTTTTCCTAAACGGATGGAAAGTTGAATTGGAGTGGTTGGTGTAAAACATCAATGTATTGTAATAGTAACTTAATCATGACTCAGACATCAAATAAACGATATAAGATAATGATATCAAATAAAATATCTAACATGAATAACATTAGGCATGTATCAATAAACAATCACATGACTATAGTATTTACCTCAATCAATTAGGCCTTCTGGATCCTCTCGGTTTTTTATTGTCTCAAACAACCTCTCATGCTTTGCATGAGCTAGTAAGTAGTGTACATTGTTTGATGACTTCGTTGACATTGTTTGTAGTTGGATGTTTGTACCAACGATCAAGTGCATAAAGTGATACACCCGTGAACATGGTCTATAATCCGTGTATGTGTAGCCATTGATCTTTGGTCCCTTTCCATCTCCTGTAAGATATTCCCCCTGAACAACCATCGAGCCAATCGGAAAGGTAATGCCTTCACTATCGCTTAATGATGCGAGGATGGTTTGCTTCCCCTGGATGCATCATTCCAACCAATAATTCATCCCAATTGCACTTTCTCTCGAGGAAACAACTACATAGATGTGTCCTGCAAAAATGAATTTTAAGAACATATTCCAATCAAAAGTGGTTTGATAACTTGGATGTGAAGAACCTGCAACAATTAATTGATGAATACACAATATATCAGATCACATAATACTTTTATTAATCACAGGCCACTTCGAGGGGGCAACCTCTTTTGAGCAAGAACAATACAAAATAACTTCACGGCACCTCATTGGTCTCAACACACACTTATATACTAAGTCTATGCCCAATACTATGGGTCAATACCATGGGACATATAATACTATGGGACAACTTACAAAGCATACGCGTCCAATACTATGGGTCAATACCATGGGCTAATACAAACTATGGATCAACAAATACTACGGGACGACTTACAAAGCATATGCATCCAACAACAATATACTAACAAAGTAAAGAGAAGGGTTGACACAGGTTCCTAACATCCCCTCTCCCTTAGAAAAAGATTTGTCCTCAAAGCTTTAGATGTGGAAATTGATGCATAATCTGAAGGAGTGGTTCCCCTGTAGCATCCTCGGGTTGCATTCCGAGCCACTGACGGCTTTTGAGTTTCAGGGAGGATTTCTTGGAAGGTTGTAGACGAAGAAGAACCATATCATCTGCATGAAAAGTGCGCTCAAAATAGTGCTGATCGGCTTGTTGTTTCAGTCGAATTCTTGCCATGTGAAGATTGTCCTACAAAATGAGAAGAATATGATCGTGGTTTCAAAGAACCGAGGCAATTGCCTGAACTGGTAGTCCTGCAGTATTCACAATTTCCACTAGTAGTTCAATATACCTAATCAGTAAAACACATAGATTATGAATAAAACAAAATAATATGGTTTACCTAGAGTGAAACTAAGACTCAAAGAACTACAGGTATTTTTTTCTATATAAGTATGTGTATAGTCTACACAAAGAAACAATCCAAATACTATAGTCCATTTTCATAAGGAGAATGCCAAATAGTTCCCACTAAGCCAAAACCACATGTTAAATATGCATATATGCCCACTAAGTAGATTGAAGTTCTAGTGTTTTCCCATAGACACTTGATAGAGACATTTTCAACCAGCTCAAAGATTAGAGACACCACTATTTTCTATTTGTTATTCCTGCCTGTTTGGTGAAGGTCCCCTAGTAATGCCAAGTATTAGTTTGTCAATAGCTTTAGTCTTTTATCTTATTTCCTAAATATTAAACTCAAATCTATTCGTATTCAAATTGTTTTCTAGGAGGTTGATTTTAAGCTCATTGCCACTTCAAGCTCGAATTATATATGCCAATGTTAACAATATACAAGCATCATGGACCATTACCATAGAATTTTGGAAATATTGTACATGTTTCTTGTGATAACTAAAAGAGTGCTAAAATATTATTGGTGCCCTCTTCTTGATTTACTTTATACAACTCATCGCTATATAAATGAGGTAATGCTACAGTAGAAACAATATCCTAATCTATTCTATACTAATAATTTTTTAAAAATGAATTTTTTGAGAGGACAATGATTTATTTATGTATGTCTTGCACAATCAAAGAGAATAGGCACTTAGTGATTTGGATAACATTTTCACATGTGGGAGCTGATAGAACCCATGTCCGCTCGCCGGTTTGGGTTCCGTGCCCCCGGAGAAATTCCTCAAAGTGTTCCTGAATGGCCCCGGGGTGTCAGACCAAAATTCTCGTAGCAAAAAAACTGTGACTTCGATCATGAATCCGTCGATTCTGATGGATCTGGGGTGTCGGGTTTCCGCTAAGGTACCCCCCACACCGTGCCTCGAAGTCTCGGAAACGGTGTTATTGTTCCATCTCTGGAGCTGTGGTTTTGATCAGTGAAGGCCATTCCAATATTTCTCAAGGGCGTCATTTACAATCCAAAGGCTCCCGGGTGTGTGTGGCCATTGTGAAAATGTCCAAAATGGCCACGTGCACATGCGGGAGCTGACGAAACTGAATTTCGCTCACTGGTTTGGGTTTCGTGACCCTAGAGCAATTCCTCAAAGTGTCCATGAATGGCCATAGGGTGCCTGACGAAAATTCCCACAGCAGCAAAATTGTGACTCCGAGCACGAATCTGTCAATTTCGATGTATCCGAGACGTCGGGTTTCAGTTAGCCTCCCCCCCCGCACCGTGCCTTGAAGTCTCGAAAAAGGTGTTATTATGAGATCTCTGGAGATAGGGTTTTGCTCAGTGAAGGCCATGTCAAAGTTGCTCAAGGGGTTCATTTCTCATCCGAAGGCTCCTGGTCATGTGCGGCCATCGTGAACATGTCCACAATGGAAACGTGCACATTCGAGAGTTGACGGAACCCAAGTCCGCTTCCCGGTTTGGGTTCCGTGACCCCGGAGCAATTCCTCAAAGTGTCCTTGAATGGCCACGGGGTTCGTGACGAAAATCCTCGCAGCAGTGAAAACATGACTCCAATACTAAATATGTCGATTATGATGGATCTGGGATGTCGGGTTTAGCTAGGACCCTCCCCACACCATGCCTCAAAGTCTCGTAAACGGTGCTATTGTGCCATCTCTGGAGTTAGGATTTTTTTTAGTTAGGGTTGTGGCAATCTTGCTCAAGCAGGTCACTTCTCATCTGAAGGCTACCTGTCGTGCATGGCCATCATGAACACATCCACGATGGTCACATGCATGTGCGGAAGCTGACGGAACCCAAGTCTGATCGTTGGTTTGGGTTCCATGACCCCAGAGCAATTCCTCAAAGTGTCACTTAATGGCCTCGTTGTGCCTGACGAAAATTCCTGCAACAAAACAACTGTGACTCCGATCGTGAATCCATTGATTCCAATGGATTTGGGACACTGGGTTTCATCCAGGGGACTCCCCACACCATGCCTTGAAGTCTCAGAAACAGTGCTATTGTGCCATATCTTGAGCTAGGTTTTTGCTCAGTGAGGGCCATGCCATTCTTGCTCAAGGGGGTCATTTCTCATTTGAAGGCTCCCAGAAGTGCGTGGCCATCGTGAACATGTCCAAAATTGCCATGTGCACATGCGAGAGCTAACGTAACCCAATTCCACTCGCCGGTTTGGGATCTGTGACCCCAAAGCAAATCCTCAATGTGTCCCTGAATGGCCACAAGATTCCCTACAAAAATTATCGTAGCAGAAAAACCATGACTCCGATCGTGAATCCGTCAATTTCGATGGATCTAGGACATCATGTTTCAACTAGGGGTACCCCCACACTATGCCTCAAAGTCTCGAGAATGGTGCTATTGTGCCATCTCCGGAGCTAGGGTTTTTCTTAGTGAAGGCCATGCCAATCTTGCTCAAGGGGGTCATTTCTCATCCGAAGGCTCCTAGGCATGCATGGTCATCATGAACATGTCGACAATGGCCACGTGCATGTGCGGGAGCTGATGGAACCCAATTCCGCTTGTTGGTTTAGGTTCCGTGACCTCGGAGTAATTCCTCAAAGTGTCCCTGAATGGCCTCGGGGTGCTCGACGAAAATGTCTGCAATAGTAAAAACGTGACTCTGATCGTGAATCCGTCAATTCTAATGGGTTAGAGACGCTAGGTTTCAGCTAGCCCCCCCCCCCCCCCGGGCACTGTGCCTTGAAGTCTCAGAAAACGATGCTATTGTGTCATCTCTAGAGCTAGGGTTTTACTAAGTGAGTACCATGTTAATCTTGCTCAAGTGGGTCATTTCTCATCCGAAGGATCCCGTGCATGCATGGCCATCGTGAACATGTCCACATGCATGTGTGGGATCTGACGAAACCCAAGTCTGCTCGCCAGTTTGGGATCCGTGACCATGGAACAATGCTCGTAGCACCAAAACCGTGGATCCAATCATGAATCCGTTGATTCCGATGGATCCGGGATGCTGGGTTTCAGCTAGGGACCCTCCCACACCATGCCTCGAAGTCTCAGAAATGGTTCTATTGTTCCATCTCTGGAGCTAGGGTTTTGCTCAGTGAAGGCCAAGCCATCTCCGGGCGAAACCCTAGTTACTGAGATGGAACAAAAATACCATCTCCAAGACTTTGAGGCATGGTGTGGGGGGGTAGTAGTTAAAATTCAGTGCCCCGGATCCATCGGAATCGACGGATTCGAGATCGGAGTCACGGTTTTGTTGCTGTGGGCATTTTCGTTGGGCACCCTAGGGCCATTCAGGGACACTTTGAGGAATTGATCCGGTGGCATGAAACCCAAACCAGCGAGTGGAATTGGGTTCCATCGATTCCCACACATGCACATGGCCATTTTGGATGTGTTCACGATGGCCACGTATGCCTGGGAGACTTTAGCTGAGAAATGACCTCCTTGAGCAAGATTGGCATGGACCTCACTGAGAAAAAAACCTAGCTCTGGAGATGGCACAATAGCACCATTTTTGAGACTTTGAGGCAAAGTGTGAGGGGTATCCTAGCTAAAACTCGACGTCTCGGATCCATTGGAATTGACAGAATCACGATCGGGGTCACAGTTTTGCTGCTGCAGGCATTTTCATCGAGAACCCCGTGGCCATTTAGAGTCACTTTGAGGAATTGCTCCAGGGTCACAGAACCCAAACCGGTGAGTGGACTTGGGTTCTGTCAACTCCTGCACATGCACATGGCCATTGTGTACATGCTCATGATGCCCATGCATGCCTGGGATCTTTCGGATGAGAAATGACCCCCTTGAGCAAGATTGGCATGCCCTTCACTGAGAAAAACCCTAGCCCCGGAGATGGAACAATAACACCTTTTCCGAGACTTTGAGGCACGGTGTGGGGGATCTCCTAGCTGAAAAATCATGTCTTAGATCCAATGGAATCGAAAAATTTTCTCTCGGAGTCACGGTTTTGCTACTGTGGGCATTTTCATTGGGCACCCCGTGGCCATTCAGGGACACTTTGAGGAATTCCTCCAAAGTCACAGAACCCAAACTGACGAGCGGACTTGGGTTTTGTTAGCTCCATCACATGAACGTGGCTAATGTAGATGTGTTCACGATGGCCATGCATGCCTGGGAGCCTTTGGATGGGAAGTGAACCCCTTGAGCAAGATTGGCATGGCCCTCACTGAGAAAAACCCTATCTCCAGAGATGGCACCATAGCACCATTTCCGAGACTTCAAGGCTCGGTGTGGGGGGTCACTAGCTGAAACCTGACGTCTCGGATCCATCGGAATCGATGGATTTGCCATCAAATTCATGCTTTTGCTGCTACAGGAATTTTTGTTGGGCACCTCATGTCCATTCAGGGACACTTTGAGGAATTGCTCCGGGGTCATGGATCCCAAATCGGCAAGCGGACTTGGGTTCCGTCAGCTCCCGCATGTTAATGTGGCCAGTGTGGACATGTTCACGATGGCCACACACGCCTGGGAACCTTTGGATGAGAAATGACCCCCTTGAGCAAGATTGGCATGGCCCTCATTGAGCAAAACCCTAGCTCCGGAGATGGCACAATAGCACCATCTCCAAGATTTCCAGGCACAGTGTGGGGGGGTCCCCTAGCTGAAACCCGACATCTTGGATCCATCGGAATCGACAAATTCACAATCAGAGTCACAAAAATTGGGTGAAGTGGCTAGTGAAATTACATATGAAAAATGGCTACGTAAATGTTGCTAATGAGATGAAATGAGTCCATACTTGTTTGAGTCTTTTGACATTAATCTGTGCTTACCATCCACATATAATATATCAAAAAATTTATTCTTTTCTTTTTTTTAAATGAAATCTACTGACCCTAAAGAATAATGTTAGTTGGAATTCTTATTTATTCTATATCTACTTGACATATGAGATTCTTCCATCTTGGTCCACCCCTTTTTGTATTTACTATTAGTCTCATTGCATCTATGTGTCTCATTGTGATTTGTGAATGAAAAATGTGTACTCATTGATGTGTATTGATTCTAATTTCTATTGAATATTATGAAATGTTATAATATAAGATGAGTTTTCAATCTTGTTTATGCATGTGAATTTTTCCTAAACGGATGGAAACTTGAATTGGAGTGGTTGGTGTAAAACATCAATGTATTGTAATAGTAACTTAATCATGACTCAGACATCAAATAAACGATATAAGATAACGATATCAAATAAAATATCTAACATGAATAACATTAGGCATGTATGAATAAACAATCACATGACTATAGTATTTACCTCAATCAATTAGGCCTTCTGGATCCTCTCAGTTTTTTATTGTCTCAAATAACCTCTCGTGCTTTGCATGAGGTAGTAAGTAGCGTACATTGTTTGATGACTTAGTTGACATTGTTTGTAGTTGGATGTTTGTACCAACAATCAAGTGCATAAAGTGATACACCTGTGAACATGGTCTATAATCCGTGTATGTGTAGCCATTGATCTTTGGTCCCTTTCCATCTCCTGTAAGATATTCCCCCTGAACAACCATCGAGCCAGTCGGAAAGGTAATGCCTTCACTATCGGTTAATGATGCGAGGATGGTTTGCTTCCCCTAGATGCATCGTTCCAACCAATAATTCGTCCCAATTGCACTTTATCTCGAGGAAACAACTACGTAGATGTGTCCTGCAAAAATGAATTTTAAGGTCATATTCCAATAAAAAGTGGTTTGATAACTTGTATGTGAAGAACCTGCAACAATTAATTGATGAATATAGGATATATCAGATCACATAATACTTTTATTAATCACAAGCCACTTCGAGGGGGAAACCTCCTTTGAGCAAGATCAATACAAAATAACTTCACGGTACCTTCATTGGTCTCAACACACACTTATATAGTAAGTCTATGCCCAATACTATGGGTCAATACCATGGGACATATAATAATATGGGACGAATTACAAAGCATATGCGTCCAATACTATGGGTCAATACCATGGGATAATACAAACTATGGATCAACAAATACTACGGGATGACTTACAAAGCATATGCGTCCAACAAGAATATACTAACAAAGTAAAGAGAAGGGTTGACATAGGTTCCTAACATCCCCTCTCCCTTATAAAAAGATTTGTCCTCAAAGCTTTAGATGTGGAAATTGATGCATAATCTGAAGGAGTGGTTCCGCTGTAGCATCCTCGGGTTGCATTTCGGGCCACTGACGCCTTTTGAGTTTCAAGGAGGATTGCTTGGAATGTTTTAGATGAAGAAGAACCATATCATCTGCATGAAAAGTGCGCTCAAAATGGTGCTGATTGGCTTGTTGTTTCAGTCGAATTCTTGCTATGTGAAGATTGTCCTGCAGAATGAGAAGAATCTGATCGTGGTTTCAAAGAACCGAGTCAATTGCTTGAACTAGGGAGCTACTAAGGGTGTATGGAAGAATAATTGGCTATGCCTATCCATAGACTGCTTCATATGGTGTCCTATTAGATGTGGTATTGTACCATTGGAGCGCTTCTAGGAAATCTATAGAAACAGTTGTCAAAATCTGTGTAGGGATGTACAATGGTTCGAGTAGTCCTGAAAGGAGTGTCTTTTCACCCTTGTTGACCTGGAAAGTATCATAGTCAACCACCATGTGTTTAATTGTCATTTTCAGTCCCTGCCAAAAGAAGTTACATTGTTCTCGGTCATACTTTTTGAGGAACCCAGAGCGCCCTGCCGATGAAGAAGCATGGAGTTCATAGAAGAGATAGCCCTGTTGAACAGATTGCAACCAATTTGGAACAAGCAAGAAAATAGCTGTAAGAGAAACTGGGTCATCAAATGTTCGAGAAGGAGCATCTACCACCATATTGTCCTTACCCTTCTTGTAAGTGATCGCATAGGAAGGACCCATGAGTTGGATAACCCATTTCAGGTGTTCTGGGGAGGATACCTGTTGTTCCAGGAAATTTTTGAGACTCTGGATGTCAGTCTTGATGCATAAATAATTCCCTAATAGGTATGGCTGCCACTTCTGTACTGCATGCAAAATAGCTAGCATTTCTTGCTAAGATGTAGATGCGGATAAATTCTTACCGGAAAGGTCTCCTGAAGGCGACAAGGCCACTGGTTCAGCAAAGACACCTGCACATCTATCCAAGGAAGTAGTCGAGACCGTTGATGGGTGCATCTGAATGGAATGGAGTTGATCGATGACACCATGTGAATTCTTTTTAAGGATCTTTTCCAGACGATATGAACTGATGATGCATAGAGACCCTTGTTGTAAGCCCGTAAATTTGTGTAGTTTCCCATTGACTGAAAATTGCATCCAAAGTTCAGCAAAATCCCATAAGATGGGGCCAAGTGTGTGTAACCATTGAACGCCCAAAACCACATCACATCCGCCTAGGGACAAGGAAAACATGTAAGAGTGCAGGTTATAATCTTCCAGAGAGATACACACATTGTGACACTTCCCCTTGCAAGGTAAGGTGCACCCATTGGAAACCATAACTTCAAAGTTGGAGCAAGGATGGAAAAAACAATCGGCCTGTTTGGCGATCCAAGGGTCATTGAAGTTATGAGTTCTACCAGAATCAATGAATATTGTAAGAGGAAGCTTCTTGAAGCAACCCCTAACCCGCATTGTTTGGGGGGTGGTGACGTTGGATAAAGCATGGCGAGATATCTCCGGTTGGTCGTCCTGAGATGGCGGGTCAATAGGTGGCTCCTGAATGTCGACCTGGTCATCCATTATATCTAGAGCTTCTTCACCAATTTTAGAGGTAGGCAAAGAATCCATATCCAAGAGATAGAGCTTTTGTTGAACACATTTATGTCCCCAATGAATTTCTCATCACAATTATAACAAATCCCTTTTTCTCTGTGTGTCTGCATCTCTGTTTCAGAAAAATACTTGATAGGAGTTGGTCGAGGAGCTGGCAGGGTGGGAGGTCATTGAGAACCCATAGTTCAGAAGGGAACAAAAGTGGGTTTGGATCGTTGTTGGGCTGCAATCTTGTCTTCTTCCAACTTAGCCAACCCTAGGGCTTCCATCATTGTGTTGGGACAGAACATTTTAACTTCTGAGCAAATTTCATCCTTAAGACCACTGATAAAACAAATCCCGTAGAATTCATCAGACAATCCTTCTGTGTGATTGGCTAGTTTCTCAAATTTTGTCTGATACTCTCTCACAATGCCAATTTGGTGAAGTTTAGTGAGGGCTCCTGTGAAGTCATCAAAAGAACTAGGATCAAATCGTTACAAAAGGAGCCGAAAAAAATCTGACCATTTTGGCTCTTCATGAGCCTTGATGTACCAATGATACCATTGAAGAGCTTCCTATTCCAAATGAAATGATGCAAGTGGAACTTTGTTGACATCAAAAGTATTATGCAGATTAAAATACTGTTCTACACGATAGATCCATCTAGTCGGATCAGTACCATTGAAGCAAGGAAAATCAAGCTTCGGACCACAGAAATTGCTGGAAGAAGAGAGCCCATTGTCTGATGAAGACTCGGACTGTCGTTTGTTTTTTATGGATGAATGCTCAAGATGGAGGCCAAGAAATTTTTCATCAATATCCTAGAGTTTGGTTTGGATGGCTACAAGTGCTTCCTCCATGGTTTTTTCCCCTGCACGGGTAACAACCATAAACAGGATTTTTTTTTTGGGGGGGCGGGAATGGGTAGAAAAACACAAATAGAAGCTTATTTAGTAAATGGAAATTTGGATTTGGGAAAAACTTTGATGGTTAATTGGGGTTTGACTAGGTTTTGGACACCTTCGAATGGATAGGGAAGCAGAAAATGAGGATTTCAGAAGTGGGGTGAAGTAATGGGAAAATTTGTCAGAGACGAACAAAGAACCAGAAATAGGGAATGAACATGGTGGAAAAATTTGGAGGCGAGTGTGTGAAGATTGAAGAAGTTATGGCAAACCCTAAAAATAGACAAATGTGAAATTTCTAGATTTGGGAAGTAGAATTTGGGATAGGGTCCTCAGGAATGAAATATGCAAAATGAGATTGTAGGGGTGTCCGGGAAGTTTCAAGGGAAACGGAGTTAAAACAAGGGAGATATGGTGATTTTATATATATATTTAGAAATGGATCTGCAACGGTGCAGAAAGGATCAGAACAATTGGATCTGAAATGACACGGAAGGGATCAACAGCAAATGGATCTAAAACGACGTCGAATGGATCAAAAACAGCTGGATCTGAAATGGATTTCAGAATAGATCTGAAATGGATGGATCTAGAACGGATTTCAGAATGGATCTAAAACGGCTGGATCTGAAATGACTCGGAATGGATCTAAAATGGTGCGGAAGTGATCAACAACAGTTCAGCTGAAAATAGATATGGACCCCAAGTATGTTCAGCTTCCTAACAGTTCAGGGGTTTTACTCGGACACAAATTTTGTCTAACGGCTTGCGTATTGGGGAATTACCCCTCACTCCATGGCTTAGGTAAAACTGATAACCTCTTTTCCACAAACGACAGCTCTTGGTTTACCTCACGGGTGGGAACTAGTCAATTAGGTAGGGGTCATTACCCTTTTCGCTGACAGGTCCTCTCAATGGGCCAACTACTTTGGGGTTCATGTGGTACTCCTCACAATGAGTTTTAGGGATTATGCCCAAGTACTTCCCACACTTAAGCGTATAGGGATTATTCCCACATCCAAACTTGCAATAGATATGAAAAAAAAGTTTGGCAAAAATTCCACCCAACAAGCCCAAGAAAGTGCTCTGATACCAGATGTGAAGAACCTACAACAATTAATTAATGAATACATGATATATCAGATCACAGAATACATTTATTGATAGCAGGCCACTTCGAGGGGGAAACCTCCTTTGAGCAAGCTCAATACAAAATAACTTCACGGTACCTTCATTGGCCTCAACACACACTTATATACTAAGTCTATGCCCAATACTATGGGTCAATACCATGGGACATATAATACTATGGGATGACTTACAAAGCATCTGCATCCAATACTATGGGTCAGTACCATGGGCTAATACAAACTATGGATTGAAAAATACTACGGGACGACTTACAAAGCATATGCATCCAAAAATATACTAACAATGTAAAGAGAAGGGTTGACATGGGTTCCTAACAAGATAATTACAAAAACAAGGAGGGAACCGGGATATGCATGTATAAATGTTTACCTGGTTGTACAATATTATATATATGATCATATTCATTCAAAATAGAGGACTAGCCTCCTCTAATTGGATTTTCAACAACTACATGTGGGTCCACTACAAGTGATACATGATCCCATTTATCAACCCAATCCATTGATTCACACTCATCCCACTCACAACTACTGCAAGACCCACAAAAGTAGGTAAGTTTTTGCGTCCATATTTCAAATAAGGGTTTTTTTGAGCTTCAAACCGAATGAAATCCATGAGTGCCTTCCACAGTACTACAACTATAAGAACGCGATCGATCTATATCAATTACATGCCAGAAATTTCTGACAACATCTCCTCTACCTGTTAGTATGTGCTGCTCCATGGTTCGATCTGACAGTTTTGCAAAGCACCATTGAACTATGGATTCTGCATCCCGAATATGAGGGTTTTTCATGCACCTCATCTCGTCCCTTTGTAGGGAAATTTTGAGACATGCTCCAGCCCCGTCATGCTCTCCCTTTCCATGATCGGTCTCAAAATAGTTCCATATAGGCATCACATCATAAGTCTTGTGAAAAATACTCAACCACTGTAATACACGTTCATTTTTTAACTATCCTGCACAACCATCTGACCATATCCAATGCTGATCCATGTGTATACCTCTCTCCTTCAGCTGATCATAGAAAATTCTGAAGCAATGTTGCACATAATGCAGGTCATGGCACCTGTCGTCACTAATGTAGAAGTTGGTCTCTTTCAATATTATCGTCATGTCATTGCTGCTCTTAGCCGCGTGCCTATACGTGATATGGACCATTATGCTAAATTGGTATGAATGGTATAATTGACTTTGAATCTCATTCTGTGGCTGCAGGGTGTAGTTTTCAACAAATTCCACAACTGACAATATTGTGCCATTGGGAAAGGTGTCCCTGCACTGTCTGTACTGTTCATCCTGCCATCATGCTACGTGGACATGTTGTACATACTACTCGGTATTTTGGTAGAATTCCTTCATGAAATCATAAATTTGTACCTAGTGCCACAAAACCAAGGGCATTAATACAACATGACATTTCCAATCTGAATATATATGTACAAATTCAACCTGTACAGTATGAAAGTATGCAAACTTAGATTACCCATGACTTCACCAATGCATTTTTTTTGCTTTCCTTCGCACTATCTACTTGATATGTTATGTACTAAAGTTCTGCATTTCTACTTACATCCTCCCAAATTCTTTCTCCTCGGTTTCATGGATGCAGCGGCTCAATAATGAAAAGCCACTGCACCTCGAAGATGTCCCATATAAACATGAACTTTTATAATATTTGTGTCCTTCAGGTTTTGGACACATTATGCAATTTATAAATTATGTGGATGCATTCGGTGGTTGTAACGATGGATAGTCCTGCACAATGTTAGTATGCAAATCAAAAAAATATGTCTATATGTATCGTAATAGTACTCAAATTCTACATGGTATCTATAGCAACATGTGTTGTGATCAATGCAAATTCTAACATACCAGGGTTTGCATTTTTCAAAGGACCTTTGGCCCAAGTTCAATTGTATGTGCTCATTCTTGAACCTCTCATAGAGTTTCATTTGTGTCATGTCAAGGAAGTGCTAGACATGGGGTTCACACCCCTTAACACCTTTTCTCAACTTTAACACATCTCTTTGATTCAATGACGGTCTAGTGTTATCATGCCAAAAATTTTGTACTAGTTCTTTAACAGCATCAATAAGCTTCATGTCTGAACAAGGTAACATACCAACAAAGGCCCAACAATATTTTTAGCCTGGGGTCTCAAGTGTTTCTCTAATGGAAGAATAATTTTGAAGAGTCTTTCTATCTACTTTAAATATTTTACATGTGTGTGATAGCAAGCGAGGTTTCCTTGTGGATTTGTCTACAATTGATTCCTACAGTACACGATAGACCGCATTAAAATATTTTGTATGAGAAGTTTTTCCAATCAAATTAAATGCAGACTGTAGATTCATAACAACATGATTGTTGGCCTCTGAACTTCTAACTACCTTTATTCCCAAAATTCTCCTAACATGAGCTAGACAATGAGATTTTAATAAAGCCAAAAACAATGGACATTTTATTGGATCGGTTTTGGATTCAAAAAATTCTTTGATTATCCTATTACAATGGAAATCAATAGTGCGTTTGGGAAACTTACCTTCAAGTACTGAAAAATGAACTTTCATCCATATGAATACGTCTGAGATTTCTTCCTCTTCTTCTTGATAATCGAGGCAAGGGAGTCGGAAAGGAAGTACGAGTCTCGTCACTGGTTTGTTGTGGCCCTTCATTCACAATTTGGTCCTGCAAGGGAATGTGTTCGACATGTGTGTGCTCTTTTTGGGGAGGTTTCCAATCAAAAACTTGTTCAACATCCATCCCTTCATACTCGACATCAAGAAATATTTTATTGACTTCAACTACTTTGTCATTGCTTATTGATGAATCTAAGGAACTAACATTTTGATGTCTACGGTTTTCCATGTTCAACCTGGCCTTTTCTCTTATCTCATGGACCTTTTCACGGGGCGACTCCTTCCTTCTAGAATTTCTTTTATTATTACATCTATTTCCCATATTCAATATGTTTTTTAACAAAACAAAAATATCACCCCTGCAAGAATGAACAACAAATAAGATATTAAAACTCGATGTGCATGATTATTAAAACTCAATGTAGCAATTGATTATGTACAACAACATCTAGTGAGAATGTTTTCATATAATCTTAAAAGCTATTGAGAATGCCCTAGATATAACAACAACATCACCTCTAGGAACTCAATTGGATGGTGGTATGGGATGTTAGTAGGAGCACATTCCCTACAAAAGGAGAAGCTCCTACTCACTTCATTTTCATGTTTTGGATGAAGGAAAATTGCCCCAAAAGATTATGAGTTTTCAATTCTTTAGGTGTTTGTGTGAGTTGTTGTAGTGAAATCATGAGGAATTCAACAAATTTTTGTGTACTAGATGGAGCCATGTGATTATGAAAGGTTATTGGTGGTGATGCAAGTAAGTGTTTTTTATTATCTTCATGAAAGGTTGAAAGCATTGCTTGGTGCATGTTGTATTTTTTTGTGGTAAGATGTTTTTATTGTCTATGTTGAAGATTAAGAAAACTAAAATACATCTATCATACAATTCAGGAGGAAAAACTAAAATAGATACAATTCAAACAAAGTGAATGAAGACTAAAATACATTTAACAAGAGGAAGAGGTCACCATACCTCAAGGATTATGATTCCTCTTTGCTTCAAATCTAAAATGCTCTTTTGATGTATCCACTATATGTAAGAAGAGTTCAAGTGTGTCCAAGCAGCATGAGAATTCAATCCAAGGATCCAAAGAGAGTCCAATTGTTGTGTATTCAATCAAAGGAGCCAAATAGAGCCCAACTGGTGTGTATTCAATCCAAATAGCCAAATAGAGCCCCAACTGTTGTGTATTCTATCCAAATTGTCAAAGAAATACAAAATGGTGTGTGAATTCAATCCACAATGCAAATGGTTGTCGAATTGTGCATGAAAACAATGAAAAATATACAAGAATGAGATAAAAAATGCAGGAGAAGAGCTGAATTTTATGCTTAGCAGGGCCGCGCACGTGCTAGGAGCTTGTGCGCGCTAGATGCGCATGCCCGTTTCTAGCGCATGCGCAACTATGTTGAACGTTGCATAGTTCGATGGGTAATGTTTACTGAATTTATTTCCCAATAAATCGATATGTGTCGGTTTATTCCTAGAGCCCCTCCCCCACAATGGCCTTTAGGCCCTCTTCTAAACCATAATCCCTAAGTGCATAAGTGCTTCTAGATGTTTAGGGGTTTTGGGGTTAGGGTTATAAGGATTGTAGGTTAAGAGTTAAATGTTATAGGGATTGTAGCCAAGTTATGGGGTTAAATGTTATATAAAAATAAAAATCTACCAATCTTCACCATCATAAGTAGCTTCTCTAATTTTGGACATAAGGAGCTTCTCTAATTTTGTTGAATCATTACTAGTGTGAGATGATGATGATGATGATGATGATGATGATGATGATGATGATGATGATGATGATGGTGGTGGTGATGGTGATGGAGATGATGATGAAGAGGGTGATGATGATGATGATGATGAGGAGGAGGAGGAGGAGGAATAGGGTGATGATGATGATGATGATGATGATGGAGATGATGATGATGATGAATACGATGAAGATGATGGTGATGATGATGATGATGAAGATGATGATGATGATGAATATGATGAAGATGATGGTGATGATGACGACGATGATGAAGATGATAATGAGGAAGAGGGTGATGATGATGATGAAGATGATGATGAGGAAGAGGGTGATAACGATGAAAATGATGAAGATGAAGATGAAGATGATGGTGATGAAGATGATCAAGATGATGATGATGATGATGATGAAGATGATGATGATGTAGATGATGATGATGAAGATGATGATGAAGAATATGATGATGATGGAGATGTTGATGAGGAAGAGGGATATGATGAAGATGATGATGATGATGATGGTGATTATGATGAGGATGATGATGATGATGACGATGACGAATATGATGATAATGATGATCATCATCATCATCTTCTAAATCATCTTCATCATCATAAGGAGCTTCTCTAATTTTGTTGAATCATTACTAGTGTGAGATGATGATGATGATGATGATGATGATGATG